>CM060969.1:50447715-50690215 GCA_030765045.1 Tenodera sinensis
TTAAAAGCGACAGCCCCATGTCAGATTTACTGGTATATAAACTCCTGCGGGAGGAAATCCCGGCACACCTGCGGTGCTGAAGATATCCTGGAAATTGACTGCGTTGTTAACCAAAATATTTATTTAAATAACATTTTTCGTAGATTCGTTTCACAACTTCCTTTAATGTGCTATTTTCTTTCATATCTATTTAAAATTAAGCAATATCCTAATGTATGTGCATTCCTACATTGTAAATTAGGATTCCTTTACTGTTTTTCAGATTCAATCATGAAATAAATATATACATAAATTTATCACTTTTCTATAACTGCCGCCAGAGTTGCTATTTATTGGCGTGTAAGTCCACCCAACAAAATCATAACAGATAGGAGCAATTCTAACATGTCCAAAGTAAGCACACAATACGCTTTTCTAAGGCCCTGATAGATTATAATATTTAAAGGGTCTTACGAATGAAACAAAAAGAAAATATTATAATTACGTAATGGTGATGACTAGACTGTGGACTGTTATACTTTTGTCTTATTTAGATTCTCAAAAGCCAGATAAGCTCTGCAAGTAGACCGCTTGATGGCAAACGGCCAACATGATTTGCGTATGTATGTTACACAGTCGGTGTTTGCCGTCGGAAGGATCGATTGTGTTGGCATGTTTTGTTCTGCGGAGCTTTTGTTTATGACTGTCTGTACCTATTAGCAGGTAATACGGAGTTAATAATTGTTTTGTTGCAAGGCATTGGCCATAGTATTTATCTTTTTTTTTTCCCCCTTCAAAACTATAGGTATTGTAATTACTTCTTCTCTCATTCGTAAATACAGATGTATAGATTATGCCGTTGCATTTAATGCAAAACACATGCTAAGCAATATATTATTTAAGAGTTGTAACGCATTTTTCATAATTTCTGTATTATCATTTCAATGTAAACCAGCACCTAAGTGCAGTTTTACTAAATTTAGAGGAACAGCTCCTAATTTAGCATAGCATGACTGTGTTGAATAACTATTCGCCATGTGTTAAACTAGCATCTTATCATTCATTATCTACACCATGAGCTATGGGTAAACATATATAATGCAGTACTTAAGATGTTGCGTACCTATCGGACTCTCTTCCAACTCACAACTCCTAAATGTGCCTTTTCTGATTAGTTCACGTTTTGATCGATTATAGAGAAGAGCCACCAACTTCTGAATGAAAAACACGAGAGATCGCAATCTGAATGAAATTGAATATGTATAATTATTATTCATGTTAAACAAAAAGAAAACCAGTATGAGGGTATGAGGCGGGTGAAGGCTTTGAGGTCATAAAAGTGAGGGGTCAATGTCCCCTAAAAGTGTATCTGATTTCGAGTTGAACTTAAGGTTGGGTTAAAGTTCGTGCGTGTGTTTGAGGTTTGAAATAAGATGAAATTGGAAATTGGGCAGTAAAGGAAGCGAAAGCAAACTGGAAATTCTTTAGTATTCTGACCCAATTTGAGGCACTTTAGAAATAACCAAAATAGTGATGAGAGCACCTTGTAAATAGGCATAGACGTTATTTCGACGAAATAATCTGAACCGCCCGCCCGTCCACCCACCCTCCCTATATAAGACCTCTCTTTTATAACAAAATATTCTGTGAAGACAGCAGAACACGATATATGTATACCGCGCACGCAGACGTGAGAGTGCTAACCAAGTGAAATTCGCTAGTTTAGTGTATCATTGGATTTTAGCCACAGCGAAGTCTGGGTTACGCGCTGTCGTCGCTTCGCTAAAGGTCCATCAGCTATATTTTGCAGGTTAAGGCCTTAATCCCTCGGCTATGCCTTGTTGCTTTAGGGCGGGCGGTGTTTGTTACCTTCATGTTGGCATCAGTGACATCAGAGCGTGGTATCTGTGACATCAGTGCGCACAGTACATACGTGGACTGAGGAATTATGACAGGGTACTAAAGAACACAGAACATCTAAGAATGTGGCAAACTTATACGATCGCTTAAATATTGGGGTTCTTGATGAGATGATAAAAGAACGTGCTTGGCATTCTTTACTAAAGCGGGTGGAATTCCATTGTCCGCTGCATTAGGGTTGCCTGTGGCGTTACACATGCCAACATGACAATAAACACGTCGTCCGATGTTTACATTTACTATCCACGCAAACTCAAATGTATTCTGTTATTTAAATACTTCTTTTTAAATGTAAAAGCTGGAATTGGAACTGTCTCCCTT
Source organism: Tenodera sinensis (assembly GCA_030765045.1). Classification (NCBI taxonomy): domain Eukaryota; kingdom Metazoa; phylum Arthropoda; class Insecta; order Mantodea; family Mantidae; genus Tenodera; species Tenodera sinensis. The sequence continues at coordinate 50,449,936 of CM060969.1, forward strand.
TCCCGAATAAACAATGACTTTCAGTTAGCATTTCTGAAAGAGTGAGAAGAAGAATTAAAGTCACGCGAAAGTACCGGATTTCGCTGTATACCTTAGGTTGGTATTCTTGTTCACGCATGCGCAGTATGCCAAGTATTTCGGCTGTGCCCAAGCAACATTTTTGCCTCGTAAATAGAAAAGAAAAGCTTTTATAAACAGGGAGGATGGTAGTTCCCAAGTGGTAGTTCTACTAGGCGCTCAAACTGAAAGGTAGTCTGTTATTTAGTCGCTCTTTTTAAGCATAAAACCGAATGTTGGAATTTATCCCCTCGTAAAGACTGTCGCCAAAAATATAGCAGCTTTCGCGGATTACCTAATTAATTTGGGTTGGTACTTTCTTATGCGCATGCACAGTGTTAGCAGAATATAGTGCCCACTTTGTTGACTTTTTACTGATGAATTTCACATAGTAGAAAGTATCTTCAAAATAGCTGTGTGTTCGGTTATAGGTATCTGGGATAAACTTAAATTGTGTCGGAAAATAATTTTCCATTTCCGTACAGATGATACCCTTCAGCTACGGGATTTTGCAAATGCACAAAACTTCGCCAACATAGGAGTAGCAAACACCGCAAACGACTGACAAATGTCATACCAAGACGCTTAGTTAAGTCAATTATCAACCAGTGATTACCACAGGAAAATAAGTATTCTGACTACACCAAAGCACACGAACGAAGCGAACGTCTGATCTTCTACGATGCCTCTGATTCACTATAGGCTTAAGATTTCCAATAGGTACAAGGGTAGTTAGGTTAGGTTAATTAGCCACCAGCCATGACCTTCACAAGCCATTTTCTTTGGTGTAATACACTATCAACAATATGCTATAATAGAATCATTGATTAATTCCTCCTATTTTAATTAAAGCATGTACGTAAAACTATTTGGCCAAAGTTGTTCAACTCAGGCTTCAAATTTTACTTTCCTAAGAGGAGTATTAAACATTAAAGTAGCAATAAATTGAAATAAATAATTGCCTTTTGCAACCATAACAATAAGAAACATTCTTATACAATAACACTAAGAAGCCACAACAGCTGTTGTTAAAAAATAGTTTAATGTACCTACTTGCTGGAATTTCAGAGCTACTTAAATATTCGGTCAATAAAAAGGTACAGTTGCAACCCTTGCATTGTTTGAATTTAATGTTTTGCAGGATATCCTTTATGTTTGATTACTTCTAGTAGACATGATTTATATTAAAAATTATTTTCCTCATATAGGCAGGCTCAATTTGTAACTAATTCTTGTGGTAATTTTTTCTTACTGTAGTCTTTAGAGATGAGAAAATTTCTGATTCTTTTACTTGGTTCATTCTATAAATTCCCTTCTTTCTTCTCCCTTACCTGATTACCCTACCCTTGTGTAGGACTTATACCCCCTAGGACTTACATGTCAGTGACTAGGGTCAGACGTCTGTCGGGTAGCAGAGGAACTTACGGACTGGACAGAGTGAAGACCTGGAAGCTGGTGGTCAGCCAAGCACCAGGTATCACAGTGATCACAAAGAGGAAGAGGATGATACGAAATGCTGGCAAAATCAATGAAGGGCAAGGTGATGATGGAGCAATTGGTGAAATGAATGGCGGGGGAAACTGAAGAACTTGGAGAAAACCCACCCAGATGCTGCTTCATCCACATGCAGGTCCCTGTGATCGAACTTGGGCTGCCTAGGTGGTAGGCAGCCCAGGCGCCACCTCTAATTCCTAGTTGGGTTAAATTTTGAACTCTGTGGAAGTTGTTGTTAGCTAATGCTGTATTTCTGATAATGAAGTCATTAATCCTCTTGCTCTCCAGTATTTTTCACTGGTGGATGGGGCACTAGAAGTGGCCGGGCATATTTGAAGGTGGTCCTGGTCCATTTCCTCTTGCAGATCACATAGAGGACAGAGTGGTGAAGAATATATCCCAATTCTGTTTAAATGTTTTGCCAATCATGTCCTGTAATCAACCTGAAGGTTGCAACTGCTGTTTTTCGAGGATACTCAGGAATTGCTGTGTGAATGTTTGGTAGTTCCCATCTTTTATTTTTTGACTTTTCATAGTCATATTTTGCAATAATTTTTTTGAATTCAGAGTTGGAAGTGTATGTATGCTTTTTGGCCAGTTACATGACAACCATTCCCTAACAATATATGCCTCATACTTTGGGTCTTGACAGCATTTGAACGCATTTCTATGCAAATGTTGAACTGCTGTTCGTCCATGGTATTTTTATGAAAACCAAATTTCCCGTTCCACTTGCATATATGCACCCCCAAACCATCACACAGGCTGTAAATTCCTTCTCTATTGGGCTTGTGCCAGATACAAACCTTCCCTTTTGTATTAAAGGCTTAAAGCAACTTTCATCAGCAAAATTCACATCATTCTACTATTGTTGATCTTTTCTACAGTAGGATAGGGTTATCGAGAAATTGCTCCACAGCTCTCATGTAACCAAAATTCCCCTATAGATAGGAATTCTGGTGGCAACATTGGCTGCTGCAAGCTTACGGTTATAACGCTCTGCAAAATAAAAAATGATATATTCACATATGTGATTTATGAAAGACAGTATAAATGGGATATCATTATCTTGAGCAGTAGGCACCGGCATGGTGCAGAGTAACTTGTTGGTAACCTTTTATTGTTTAGTGAACTGCAATCTCTTTGCTCTGTTATTTTTATTTACTGAAGGCTTTCTTTCTGGCTACCCTTTCATTGCATCCTTCCTGTTTAATAACCCCTCTAATTATTCATGGGTACACATCTTTACCTGTTGTTAGGTGCTGTTTCATCACCAGTCGTTAAAGTGCCATTTGGGCACCAGTTGTTAGGTGCCATTCGGTCACCAGCTTTGGGGCACTTATTTTGTGATTTATGTTTACCTTTCTTATAAGCAGTCTATTCTCCCTCTCACTCAGCTTCTGTGGATGTCATGTTTGTGGCAAAGATTCGATTCTGCCTTCTCTATATCATTGGATGATGTCTCCAATAGTGCTCCATGGCATATTCACTGTAAGAGCAATTTCTGTATGCATAAGAAATATCACAAGCTGTTGCTGTTCACATGTTGTGTTGGCTCCTCTTCGTCCCATTTGATTTTTTGGTACACCACTGCAGCGGTGTTTACATCTAATGGTAATGGGGTGCAGGCATACTCATTTTGTACCTCTCTAAGTGGATGAATGCAAGCATAACTAAGAATGGCTAAATATTTAAGTGTTGCACATATTATCTCGCTCTGGAATCAAGCAGTACCTAAGAATTCCTTTCTTAGTTGCAAAAATCCCAAGTGGCCAAATTTGTTTAATATTTTATTTTGCCTTACACGCAACATAAACTTTGTTTAATGCAATTCATAATTTCAAATAATCTGCATTATATAGGAAAGTCATATGTAACCAAATACCAGGAAAGAAAAAAAACTTCAAAAAGGACTGCACAGTATTTTGCCTGTCTGCGTTCTCTGCGCTCATTACCATCTGCTACTATCATAGGAAGGCATGTGTGAAACCATACATCATTTTTAAGACTACTTTTAAAGGCTTTACTTACCAACTTTATGAAAGGAGATGTCGAAACTGGTCACCATCGTTGTCCATACATTTTTGGCATTTCTTTAGGAAGCTCTCCATCACTTGGCATAGTTCACGTAGAGAAATGTTGGCAATTTCCTGGCAGATATTTTACAAGGGTGATTCAAATATAAACAGTAATTTTGTTAAAAATATTTATTGATTAAATATATACACAAGTGACATCAACATTTCTCTATATAGCTTCCTTCACACTGTACACATTTTTGCCAATGTTTTGGAAGCTTGAACATTCCTTATTCAAAAAAATTTGAGGGCACGTCGCCAACCAATTTCGCACATGCTCCTCAACGTTGTCATTGCTTTCGAAATGTTTCCTCCAAGTGATTCTTTCATGGGTGCAAACAAAAAATAGTCTGGGGGTGGGGGGGACAAGTCTGGAGTATAGGGAGGGTGTTCAAGGGTTTCCCAGTGCATGTCTGCCATTGTGTCTATTGTCAAATTGGCAGTGTGAGGCGTGGCATTGTCTTGGAGAAGGATGACGTCTCTGATGGGCATACAACATCTTTTGCTTCAGTAGGCAGCTTTTACAGACCTTAACAATTGGCAATAGTAAGCTGCAGTCTCTGTACGTCGATCATGAAGAAAATCAACCAACTTCTGATGCGATTTCTTCAACAGTGGAACGGTGATCACCTGCAATAAGCTCCTGAACGGCACGGATGTTGTCATCTGTGAGATTTGACCTTGGACATCGAGCATGACTTTCGTTTTCCACAAATTCTCGGCCACCCTTAAATTGTCTGGCCCAAGTAAACTCTTGATTCTGTGACAGTGTACTGTCCCCAAACGGTGCCCTTAAATGAGTTAAAATCTCCAAAGGGTTAACCCCTTCATTGGTTAAAAACTTGATAATAATGCATTGCGCAACAGACGAAGGAACCTCTTGCTCACTCATGGCTGTACTGATGCCAGAACCTAGCGAAGCAGCTAACAAAGCTAACTCCCCCTCCCTAACACAACAACCTTCAACCCCCACCCCTACTCCACTGCCCCGCTCTGAACTGCTTCCTCCGTGATATGCAACAATTACTGTTTATATTTGAATTACCCTCGTATTTTAATTCTTTCCCTTCATGATGAAAAAATTGGTGTAAGGTGTGTCATTACCAGAGAAAGGTTTCTTAGAGCTTCAAAAAGCGATTTCTATCTCTGAGGTAACTTATAACAAAGTGTACAAGACAAATGTGCATACCCTGGAGGAATTAAAACAATATCTGCCAGGAAATTGCCAGCATTTCTCAATGTGAACTACAGCAAATGATTGACAGTTTCGTAAAGAGATGCCAAAAGTGTGCGGACAACGATGGTGTCCAGTTTCTGCATCTCCTTTCACAAAGTTGGTAATAAGTCTTTAAAAGTAGTTTTAAAAATGTTTGGTTTTATGTGCGTCTTTCTATGATAGTGGCAGATGGCAACAAGCGCAGAGAATGTGAAAGGCAAAACACAGCACAGTCCATTCGAAGATTTTTGGCTTTCCCCATATTTATGTACCTGCATAACAATTTATATAAAAATGTATGTTTTTGTTTTCCAGTGCAGAAGTTCATCATAATTTATCTGGAGGCAAAACCAAATAGAATAAGCTGAACCACTTCCACGTTGGTTGTTAGAATGAAGATTTGAAGAAAGGATATTATGTCTCCAATACAGTATTTCATTAAAGAAGAAATTATGTAAGCAGTGAAGCCTATTAATTTTCAAGCCATGAATGTTTGACATTCTTTCACAAAGTGCTCTTTTTAACAACTGAACTCCTGTTTATGCTTTTCAGCAAAGCTAAGGACTATAAAAATAGTATTACTGTAATATTCAGCTTTAAAAATGAGTCTTGAAAGTTTTCCAGATGAGCTTCTGTTTTCTATTTTTTCATACCTTGGTGTGGAAGATCTTGTTTTATCAATTCAGCATGTTTGTGGAAGATGGAGGGAAGTTTCCCGTGACCCAAGACTTTGGGAAAATCTGGTCTTCAGGCCTACTAAAGGGGAAGATGAATCACGTATATGTTCTGTATTAGAACAGGTGAGCACTTCTTAGAATTGCCTTAAAGTAAGCAATGTAGGTTGCAGATAAATAACATTTCTTTCTACTGAGTGGGATGGCTCTCTGGATATCGAGTTCAAATCCCATGGGTGGAACAATCTGACTGGGCTTTTTTCATGGTTTCCCTCAATCCCCAAGGTAAATAATGGATTGGATGATGCCACAGTAGGGATTTAAACTACAGGCCTTCCAATTCATGCATGGCTGCTCTAACCATTGAGCTACCCAACTTGCCAGTATGGCATTAAATTCCCCATACAATTCATAATTTCCTGATAGACCACAAAGGGAATCTCACATCTTAGATAAATACCCCAAGGGTGACTCATCATACTGTATGTCCCGGGTTTAATTAAATAACCTTATGTACCTATTTAAAACCCATCAGTAAGTTGGTTGGTATAAAATAACAGTTCCCTGCTGTTTGTTTGCCCCACAGGGAAACGGTTGCAATCTTGTGAATGAGTTTAGGGAAATGGGATCAATTCTTGATAAGAAACTGGGTTCTTATAGAAGAAAGAGAAAAGATGTTCAAAGAAAGCTCCTAGAAAGCTTGCATAGGAATCAGGAGTATTGTGTATCTCAGCTTAGAAAGGTACAAAAGTTTTAAAATTAAAACCATGATAACTGTAGTTCAGGAATTGTAACCATGTGATAATGTGAGTAGATAACTTCTGCAATTGAGTGATGGATAACGTTAATGTGCTTAATTTTTTTCTTATGAAAGAAGCATGATTTTATTTACACAGTCATGAAGAATTTAACAACTTTTAATAAATGTTCTTAAAAGTTTTGGACATAATTTCCAACATCCTCTATACCATTGGTATTTGGTTATATATTTAGCTTTAATTTACATGAGAGATCTGTGCACCTGAATTTAAGGGGAAATGAATATCTACTCTGCTCGCAAACAGCATGCTTTGCATTGCTTAGAATATTCCTGTAAGGCTGGTCATATATCTGAATGAAGGCTCTGTTTTTGTATAACTTGGTTGGTACAAATGGAGGTACACAAAACAAATTTAGTAATATGCACTGTTTGGGATCACCTCCCAGTTTCTTATCATATTATGGGGTCTCACAAGGGATGATGAGGCATAACTGTGACCAGTGACAGTTGCTATACAGGGCTAGAAGTGAGGCACTGTAATGAGAACAAGGAAATTTGGGGGAGAGGGAAGGGTGGATACACTGGATTTGTCGAAAAACCACAGTTTAATTTTCTTTAGATTTATCTCTAAATTCTTAATGCCTCTTATGGGAAAAGTTGCAGAAATAAGCAACATTTATTGGATTAAATGATTCTGTGTTATAAGAAAAACTAACTTTGTCATTTATCAATTGTCATTTTTGAATCACAGAAATGTGTAAAGATTTATATAATACAATATTACATTGAAAAATATAAAAAAATGTTTAATTGTACAAACTCTCCCTATATATTTACTGGCATTAAAAGTGTATCAAAGTGCTTTAACATGTTCATCTATTACGTTATATCATAATGTAATTTCTGCTTTTGAATGCAAAGTTTTCTTCTAATACCTATGCAATAAACCACCTTTTGGGTGGCATTAACACCCAATATAAATTAATAAACTCTGTAGGTAATTTGAGAGGTAGAATCAGAACTGAAAAATTCAATGCCTCAGCTGGGATTTGAGCCACAGACCTTCTGCTTTATGTACGGCTGCTCTAACCATTAAACTGACAACTTGCCAGTATGACATTGAATTCTCCAATCGATCGTATTTTTCCTGGTAGACCACAAAGCATATCTCACACCTTTAACCTATAACCTTTAGATGGTTATTATTATTATTTATGCCAACAAACTTACTGCTGGTGTTTTTAAACACATAAGCTGTGTCTGGCCAATGTTTTAGTGGTAGAATTGGAACTGAAAAATTCAATGCCACAGCTGGGATTTGAATCACAGACCTTCTACTTGACATGCAGCTGCTCTAACCATTAAGCTACTGTAATAACTTGCCAGTACGACATTGAATTCTCCAACCGATTTCTATTTTCCCAGTAGATCACAAAAGGAATCTCACATCAGAGATAAATACCCCAAAGGTGACTTACAATCATGAGTAATTTATATCCCGGAATTAAATAACCCTTAGATGGTATTATTATTTGTTTATGCCAACAAACTTACTGCTGCTGTTTTTAAACACAAACATTGTCCACACACTTGTGAACGAGTTTAGGGAAGTTTAGAGTTTAGTGTTTAAAAATACTAGCAGTAAGTTTGTTGGCATAAATAAATAATAATTACCATCAGAGGCCTGTTTCATAAAGCTTTTAAACTAATATTATTAGTAAGAAAGTACTAATATTAACTAACAATATTAGCTTTCTGTTTCATAAAAATATTAGTCAATAATATTAAGTATTAGTGTAGGAACTAATAATATTACTAATTATTCTCAAAATATTAGTAAACTGTTTCATAAACAAAAAAGAGTACTATATTTAACTAATAATATTAGCATTTTTCTGTAAGTGAATTTTGGCTAGTAAAATAATGTATTAGTGAAAGCAAATTAAGTATACTAGGTGAAAAGTAAATAAAATGGCTTGTTCAAATACAAGCAGTGTTGAAGAAATAATAAATATTCAGTGCCCAAGACATTTTAGGCCAAAAATTTACAATGACTTAATGGAGGAAACATATGAATTTAATGAACAATTTAGGCTGGACTATAGTACATTTTCATATATTATTGATAAGATTGGAAATCGTTTGTAGCATCCCACTGCTAGGAATGAAACTCTAACCTTGAACAGCAACTTCTAATTGCACTTCACTGGCTTAGTAGTGGTGCACAGTATCACTGTATCTCTGATATGCATGGCATTTTAAAGGCAACTAAATCCAATTTTTTGTGCCATCTGTGAACAGCTTGCACCCTAATATCCAGTTTACAATGGAAATGGAGGGAGAAGGGAAACTACCTTTTCTGGATGTCCTAGTGGAACGCTGCAGTAATGACAACAAACTCAAGTTCTCAGTATACTGGAAAACTATGCACACAGTTAGGTATTTAGATGCTTTATCACACCATCCACCGGCTACTAGCTGTAGCCAACACACTGATAAACAGGGCAGTTTGCATTTGTGATCCTGATGAACTACAGGAAGAATTAGATTTAGTTCAGCGCATTCTGACAACAAATGGATACTCCAAAAGACTCATTAAGAACCTACACAGAAAGGAAAAAGCAGTTATAGAATCCAGCTCATCTGGAAAAGAAAAATAAGACCACAGTATGGCTACCATATATAAAAGGAACCACCGACAGAATAGCGAAAATACTTCAAAAGCACAACATCCAAACAAGATACAGGTCCACCAGGAAATTAAAAGAATTTTTACGTTCGGTTAAAGACAAACACGACCTGCTATACTATATGGGAGTATACAAGATAGACTGTGAATGTGGAGCTTCATACATTGAACAAACAGGTAAATCACTGACAGATGACAAGAACACATTAGAAGCCTAAAACTGAACTAACCGGATAAATCAGCACTTGCAGAACATGCCATAGCCACGAGACATCATATAAATTTCAACAAAATACAGCTTTTAGCAACCTGTGAACAATTCCATCCCAGAATAGTAAGAGAAAGCATAGAAATCTTCAAATCACAGAACTCCCTAAACAGAGACAACAGTAGACATCTCCACACCATCTGGCAGGCACTAATTAAGAATCAGAGATTGGTGGAACATCAGCCAATCAGCGCAGTGCCTCTTGAAACACACCCACCACTGCCAGAGTATAAATAAGGAAGCACCCACTTGGTCTCATCTACGCCGCCTGAACAAGGTATCTCAGCCTGCGACACCATGCCGACACCAACCACCCACCGCACACAGTCGACACAGCCAGAGGTTGAATACCGAACGTCCACAGAGAGTCATCCTAACCTCACGAGGCTGCAGAGTTACAGCGCAGTTGTGCGTGGAGTACATCGGCAGCTTCCGAATTCTCTCCTCCTCAGTGCAGCCCGACGTCGCTGGCCTTCTCTTATGAAAGCGACGCGCATCATCACAGCCAGAGGACCGTCGCTGCTGGTGCGCCTGGAGTTCTGGGATGGGGCGGATTACCGCGCTGCTTTGACGGACGGGCTTCCTGCCCTTGGGCAGGTGCTCCCAGTTGAGGCTAGCCGTGGTGTATGCCCTATTCCCTGCCGACGCTGTTGCCAGTACGGTCACACCACCGACGCCTGCGCCGATGCCCCACGGTGCCACTATTGTGGCGCTGGCACCTTCACCACATCCTGCACCAGCCATGACCTGACACGTCCCCCGTGTATTGTGCCACGTGCAATTGCACTGGCCACTTCACGGGCCAGGTGGCGTGCCCCAGGAACCCATGCCGTCAGCCATCTGCAGTTCACAAGTTGCCCACGCAACAACCACTCTCCGCCTCGCAGACCATCACGGTCACACACCAACAACATGTCAACACCAACCGCCAAACCGCCGACCAACATGATGCCGCAGACAACCAACTTTACACCACTGTACTCCACAACACCGCCGCACTGCAGAAACTACAAGACACACTCCAGACTCTTACCGACCGGGTTGCAGCATGGGAGACAGCCCTGACTCATGCTCTCAAGGACGTTAAGGATGCCACCCATAGCCTGCAAACAATGCTACCTGCCACAGTCCATCAAGACAACAATAGCCTCCGAGACCACTTCAACAAGCAGCTGGAGAAAGTAATCACCTACATCAACGACTCATGCATACACAAGGTCCATAAAACGTTAGAAGAAATACTACAAGGACACACAACATCACTACAGACTTCACTTGCTCAGATTTTGCAGTTTCTGACACTCCCAAGATCTCCAGTCGGTCCTCCAATCGGTCCTTCAGTACGACCCAACTTCCCCCCAAATCGCAGGTCAGTGTCAGGGCACCGCCATGATACTTGACCTGCCTAAGCCAATGACCCACCTTTAATATCCACCCACAATCATCCGGTTTGCTTTGGCGGCACCAGACAAACACCACCACTGTTCAAATAAATAGTCACCCCAGAATAAAATTAGTTAAGTAGTTTAAAAAAAAAAAAATGGTCTCTCTCTGGTCAGCACAGTTTTGTAGATGCTGTCATGGAGTGAAACCTGAAGAAGCCCAACATGGGACAAAACGTCGACATTCATTATAAAGAAGACGCTGCCTTTCTCGGAAGACTCAGATACGAATGTAGGTGTTATAGTCACTTTCTCTATAGCCTGACTCTGTTCACTGGACACATCCATAACAAGAATGTTTGCATCCAAAATGAGACAAGGAGTTGTCCCCATTGAATCTGGCACACCATATCCCTGAAATACTTGTGATTTCCTGCCTATAATTTCCAAGACTAGATTATTTATTTGGTAAATTTTGGCATCAGTTCCAGAATAATTGTTGACTTTGTCCTGTAAAAACCTTATCGAAGTCAACATAACCTTGCTTTTTCTTAACAAAAAAAGTTAGATACTTTATTTAATGCAGCAACTTATAAATGGTGTAAACTGGAAAATAAATAAAACTAAACATTGTCTTTTTTCTTATATTCAGCCATGTGGCATCATGAACATAAGCAGCATCTTTCTCATTTGATATAAATGCAATAGACACAGCATAGTCTCGTAATTCTGCCTGTGCTTGCTTTTTTGAAACCGTGATAATTGTAGAAATGAAGGCTCCAAATAAATGAGCTTTTAATTCAAGCATTTTGTTTAGAAAACACTCCTTTTTTGTATTAGTTTCATCTCTTTTACCCATTGCAAATTAACTTGAATATTTCTTTAATATTTCAGCAAATCAAGTTTTCCTACTAAAACAAGTGACAAAACACAATCAACTTGAAACAAAAGATTAACACCAATAATATTGGTGAAGCCTTTCATTAATTTACAAGAATGTTTTGTGAAACACAATTGGGTTGACTAATATTATTTTAGGATCCCCAATATCATAGCTAACATTATTAGTGTTTTTATGAAATAGAGCCCTGTAGGTTTAGTATAGTAGGTAATCTGTAATTTCAAATAAAACAAAGTGCCTTTCTTGTGTGGCATTAAAATTTAATTACATTTCTGTGAATTTGCACAGTTTCTGAAATTTGTCGAACTGTGTTATGAACTTGCCATGGACCAATAATCTGGTCACATGTAGCTTATGATGTATACAGCATGCTGTGAATCAAACAACAGTTGAACTTATTGAGTAACAATTTACTGAGTGACCAGCAAAATCAGTACTCTTTCATGCCAATGTTGTTGTCAGCTAATGTTGGATTTCTGACAATGAAGTCATTAATCCTCTTGCTCTCCAATATTTTTCACTGATGATATTGAAGAGAGCAATAGCAGTAATAGTAACCGCTTTTTAGAGAACACCATATTTTTATGTTTTGGCGGTCACATCGCTCTCTCACAACCCCCAGAATGTCTGGAGGACCACACCTGTCGTTGGTTTACGAGTCTCACCAACCTGACCGGGAGAGTTATCAAAATAAATTCACTGACCATATCCCCTGATTACCAATCAGAGGACGTATTACATGCCATGACAGGTCAGCATGTTAGGAGTTAAGATTTTGCAGAGAAATTAGAGAAATGGAGAGGTTGGAAAAATAAAGACTCCCTAGCCCTCGGGATCCCTAATAGCATCGGGGTTGGAAGAGAACAAGAGATGACCAAGGTAAGGTCAGATAGAAAAGTTACAGTGAGGAGCAAAACACCAGTAAGTGGAAGTACTGTTCTGCTCAGCTTGGGTACCTTGTGGTCGCTATTCACATATCCCCTAGACACATGCCAATGTGTCATTGGTTATAGCTAGCATGTAGCATGAATACTGCTGTCATTGGATAGAGGTAAAGAAGGGGGAAGTTACAAATGTCTCATTTAAACAATCATGATACCCTTGTAGTTTACTAAATTAGTTTTCTGTACCAAGATAATCTATGTACTTGCATTCTGTGTGCTACTTAGTGATTTGCAACCATTAGGGTACAATACTTGTAGGATTGTATCAGCAGATGAACTTGAGTTCCTCCATATGTGCTCCTAGCAAATTGCTGCATTCAATAGCCCAGTTTGGTATATACCTGATTAAAGCAGTCATAGAAGTAAAGTTACATGAAAGCCCAATGAATATCACATGATTACAAACAAATGAACATCATTGCTAATAAAGTCAGAGTTGCTAATGGGACCTTAGATATTAAATGTGATAAATAAAAGGGTGGTGGGAGTTGCATCCTTGCTCTCACCACAATCAAAAGAAGACAGTGATTTAAACAAGAAATTGAAGATTTTCTCAGAGTACCTGATCTAAAACAATACCTATGCTTGAATAAACGTAACTTATGTATTCAGACAGCTCCATGTGTGTTACACGCATGGTAGAGGAGGAACAGAGTGGTCTATTTTCATGTTTAACTTTGAAGTAGCCAATAGACTTCGTGGCTACGAATTTCTGCTACAAAGTCTATTGACTACTTCAAGGTTAAACCTGGTTGTCATGACAACAGACTGCTCTGCCCCTCTATTATGCGCGTAACGCATGTGGAGCGAACTGTCAGAATACGCAAGTTACGTTAATTTGAATATAAGAATTATTGTATTTCCAAGATTTACTTTCAAAGTTCGTAGTATTATTGTCACACTATGTGGTGTGGCTTTTTTTCTTGTGACTTAGCAGTTTAATTTTTATTTTAGTGCACTTGGCATTTTATTTCAAATCAAAAATTGAATTTGAAATTTTAAGTGTAGCTATGTAACATGTTTTGTTAAAAACAAACTAAATATGTTTTAAATAGTATTTATAAATGGTTTTACCTGCAAAAAGAAATAATTTGTCTATGAAATTGTACTAATAAACAGATTGTGAACATCGTTCTATTGTAAGTGGTTTTGAATTTTTCTCAGGCTCCTGAGCTTCACTCTGTTATACTGGAACAAGAAGTAGATGCTCCCAGTGTAGTTGGCATTATGTGTCGTTCCTGTCGTGATTTACGTCGTCTGCAGTTCTGCTCTGAGCAAAAACTTGCAACAGCTGTGCTACAAAGCCTCCAGGAACGCTTCCCGGATATTGAGTGCTTGGTGTTGGCAAAACATGAGAAATACAGCCTCACATATAGACTTCCTCGCAAATATATCTTCCCTGATAAAACTGTTCACTAAGCAAAATTGTGCCTTGTAAATTATAAGTTTCATAAATGTCAGAACTGCTGATCAAAGTGGCATGTGGCCACAGCCTGCTTTAATTTGCAATTCTGTGGATGTAGTGGTTATAGAGCAATGTTACTGGTGAATGTGACCATGGCCCCCCACTGAAATTGTGAGCCCAGCACTCAGAGTCTGAAGCAGGCTTCTTCTTTTCACAATTTGTCATATCTTTTTTAGGAGAAAAAGAAGCAGAGAACCCTCTCATTTTTACTTTCTCTACTACAGTACAACCCCACTAATCTGAACTTTACAAATCTGAAATTCTGGATAATCGAAAGACATAAACCATAATTTAAAAAAACAATAAGATACTTATTTGTAGTGCAGAAAAAGCATTTTTATTATAAAACTGACAAACTCATTATTGTAACTACACACACCTGCTCTGTATTTATGAGCGAAAAGTATAAATGACTGTAGAATCACTGGTAACAATAGCAAAACAAACTGAAATACCCATGTACCACCACTGTTGTATGTGATCAGCTATGTCCACAGGTAAGAAGAATACATTGTCGTTCTGTTAAATGCATTGTTGTTATGTTGAATATATACATTGTCATTATGTAGCGTATGGTAATCACAATGTTGTCGCTTCCTCACATCACTATGCTACGTTATCTTGTAACTGCTAATCCTATAGCAGAATTATATACATTTTTGTTTAGTTTTTCAGACAATCTGAACATTTTTTAATCCAAACACCTCACATCCCCAATTAATTCAGATTAGCAGGGTTTTACTGTATTTATAATAGTAAGCTGGGGAAGTATTGTGTTCCACTTAGAAATTTGATGTAGAGATTTCACCAGAAATACATGTTTTAAGGCTCCCTGAATCCAAAAAAGACACTTTTAGAAAAAGGTCTATTTATCTGTCTATGAACAGCATTATTAAAAATGAAATTTGTTAAAAACTAAATTTAGCATATAAGTTCAGCATCTTCTAAGGATGCAACATGAAGATTTTCAGGATAATCCCCCATCTCAAACTTCCCTTTACATGGAACACTTTTCAGATTTTTTTTTGTCAAAAATGATTAATGATTTTGATTAAAATACTGTATGTTCAAGTTATTTTCATGACAAATTAGATGCACATCTTTCTTGGAATAGCCTGACGTCTTCTTCATTCTAGATGAATTTTGCATAACTGGTAAACTGTAAGCAATAGACAAAATTTAAGAGGTGGAATCAGGACTAAAAAATTCAATGCCATAGCCGGGATTTGAACCACGGATCTTCCACTTACAAAAGTTACTTAAATCTGCGACATAAAGTACTTACAATTAAAAGTCGCCATTGGGAGTATTTATCTCTGATGTGAGATTTCCTTGTGGTCTAACCGGGAAAAGTATGAATCAGCTGGGGAATTTAATGTTGTACTGGCTTACATGGTAGCTTAGTGGTTAAAGCAGCTGCTCAATAAGCGGAAGATCTGTGGTGCAAATCCCGGCTATGGCATTGAATTTTTTAGTCCTGATTCCAGCTCTTAAACATTGCCCACACACAGCTTGTGTGTTTAAAAACACCAGCAGTAAGCTTGTTGGCATAAATAAATAAATAAATAACAATAGACAAAATCTTACTACACAAAGAATGTAGATCTCATTAAAGGACACAATTTATGTGAAACAAATTTTTATTTAGGCTGGTCCCATATCTCAGATGGTAGAGCACCTGCCTGCTGTGCAAGGGGTTCTGGGTACAGTTCCCGGCTGGGAGGGTGGGAATCTTTCTTCCACTAGGATTATTCACCATCCTCCCTGGAGTCTGGAAGTATGAATGAGAGTCTGAATGCGTGTGTGACTTTAATGTAATAAATTAAAAAAGAATACCAAAGTAATAGAAACCCAAAGTTCAAAACCACCACTAAGCAAGTGAACAAACACCATTGCTCTTGAGCAATTGTGCCAAGAGGTTAAAAGCTGCTGTTATGATCTTCGATGTTAAAGACAGCATATAAATGGAGCCTTAAAAAATATTTATTCGTTGTTTTGTTTTAAATTTTAAAGTACTTATACTTTTCTCAAAGTATATAGCAAATATTTCAGCATGAATATATGCCCCAAACAAAATACAACTCCTAAAATTGCCTTGAATTAATACACCAGTCTTCATCATTTCTCCATTTCACTTTGCTTGTTTAATTTGAGTCATTTGAGTGTTACTAACAAGGAACATTTCGGTAGTTTAAACTTGGATTTTGTTCGAGTTGCAAGGATAATTGCCTAAGATAATTCTTAAAAACTGAAATAGTTTGACCCAAGTTGATATTTGGAGCCACTTTTGAGTAATAAAGTTTAAGTAGTTGCCTTTGTTTCATAACATGAAAGGATTGTATGAATGGCAATATCAAAGAAATCACTCTGGTGAATGGCTCATCGCACTGAGCTCAAAGCCAAACCATTAATACTTCAGTACTCGAAATGGCCCTTAATATCTCTTTGGACCAAAAATGTTTCAGTTTCTGAGAAAGAGATCACCTCAGATAGAAGCAGGCCAAATTAGTGTGAGTGTGTAGCATTCTAACACTGAAGTTTAAAATTACAAGATCACTTATTTCCAATGTACACATCCACTTTCTACTTTCTCTGTCACCTATCTATAGTACGTTGGAGGGAGTTTTGAGTTCCACTAAAAGTTTGATGTTAATATTTCACCAGAAACAAATGTTTTGAGGCCCTCTGAATCTAAAAAAATATCCTTTTTGGAAAAGCATGCAGGTGTATAGTGTGAACAGCATAACTAAAAAACAAAGCTGGATAAGTACCAAACTTAAGTACCAAATTTTAAAAGAAGCCCCCTCATCCCAAATTATCCTTTACAGGAAAATGTTTTTCAAATCTTTGTATTTTCTTACAAATGGCTGTAATGAATTTTGTTAAAATACCATATATTTATGGTGTTTACATCCTTAATGTGATGGCAGCGCTGCTACTTATTAAGTGGGAGACCTCGGTTACATTTCTGGTACTAGTATGGGGATTTTCTCCCACTGGAAGACCTGGTC
Organism: Tenodera sinensis; assembly: GCA_030765045.1. Lineage (NCBI taxonomy): Eukaryota > Metazoa > Arthropoda > Insecta > Mantodea > Mantidae > Tenodera > Tenodera sinensis. The sequence goes on from CM060969.1 coordinate 50,466,875, forward strand.
CAGGCTGCCAATTTATGAGCTACATGATTAAGTAGTAGTGGCCCCTGGTCGCAAAGACTGCATAACCGACCGAGAAGGCTCAGGGTACTGACCATGTCCCACCCTTCAGTCTTGCATCCTACTCATGATGCCTGTTGTGGACAGGTGGGGGACACAGAGGCCGGGTGATAGGCCTTGGTCCAGTAGGGGCTGTTGCACTGGGGTTTAAATTCTTTAGTTTACATGACAATTAAAATTTATAATTTGAACTTTCTGGAAATATCCCACAAACTCCTCTTTATTTGGAAGACATTTTTTATAATTTCATACAATGGGAAAGTGTAAGACATAGACAAAAAATATAGATCTTTTTAAAACCACAACTTTTTTAAAATAGCTTTTTCTGTGGAATCAGTCATTTCATAGATATTGATTACTATTGACTTGAATTCAAAGAACAAGTGAAGCTATTAACATTGAAGCAATCTACTAATATAACAAACTAGTTGAAAAACGGATGTTGCCCATGGTTTGATGATTTTATCCCTACAACTCTAGACTTACCTTGGATACTATAAAGAACCCAAAATAAACAAAATAAATAAAAACACCGGGAAAACACTATGCAAAAGCACTGTTGAACAACCTCAAATACTACAGGAATAAAAGTAAGTAGAGAATGCTGTGTGAATGTATTATTATTAGCTAATGCTGGATTTCTGACAATGAAGTCATTAATCCTCTTGCTCTCCAATATTTTTCACTGATGGATGGGGCATTTTCATAAAAAAAGAGAGCAATAGCAGTAATAGTAACCGTTTTTTAGAGAGCACCATATTTTTATGTTTTGGCGGTCACATCGCTCTCTCACAACCCCCAGAATGTCTGGGGGACCACACCTGTCGTTGGTTTACGGGTCTCACCGACCTGACCGGGAGAATTATCAAAATAAATTCACCGACCATATCCTCTGATTACCAATCAGAGGACGTATTACATGCCATGACAGGTCAGCATGTTAGGGGTTAAGGTTTTATAGAAAAATTAGAGAAATGGAGAGGTTGGAAAAATAAGGACTCCCTAGCCCTCAGGAACCCTAATAGCATCGGGGTCGGAAGAGAACAAGAGATGACCAAGGTATGGTCAGATAGGAAAGTTACAGTGAGGAGCAAAACACCAGTAAGTGGAAGTAATGTTCTGCTCAGCTTGGGTACCTTGTGGTTGCCATTCACATATCCCCTAGACGGAGACCCCTGAGAAAAAGTGTTAATAAAATAATACATTGTGGTGAAGAAATATCGTGTGATTTTTCATTCCATTCGTTACCACGCCCTGAGGGAAATAAGAGCCACATCGCTCAAAATTGAAGCAACACTTCAATAAAAACAGCACCACTTTAAATAGCACTGCACTGTCAATTTAAACATTTTATATTCAATAATAAAACAGCCTTTCTGAGGAAAATGGGTAATATAACAAAATTATGGCACTATCTAACAATAATTTTCAAAACAGCAGGACTGCTTTTAAGTTAGTTTTCAAAACCGGAATTTTGGGGGAATAAAAGGAAAGAAATGACAAATTACGTAATAATTTTACGTGAATGTAAAATTTGTGTGAATGTAAGATTTTGCATTTCTATATCAGTCATATAGAAATCTATGAATTCTTTGTAGAAGAGGAAATAGAGAAAGAAATGTGATTGTGTTTCATAAAAGAAATGAATTTCAACTTTAGACATATGTATGAATTATTTGCAGAAGAGGGAATAGAGAAAGGATATGATTATGCTTCATAAAGGAAAAGTGTGTAGAGAAAATTATGTGGATGTAATGTGTGGTTTTGTTTCATAAAATAAAAGTGTGTAGAGTATATCACATGAATGTAATGTGTTGCATTTCTATTTCAATCAAGAAAATTGTACAAATTATATGTTGAAGGGCGAGTAGGAAAGGATATGTGAATGTATTATGTAAAAGAAAAGCGAGTAGGGAAAACCATGTGAATGTTGCTCTTTTTTTTAATAGTTTAGCCAAGATATATTTACTGCTGTTGACAGCATAAAACTTGTATAAATTAGAAGGATAGTTACAACTTTGCACTTATACATATCTCCTTGGGTACAGAATTTACATTTTCACCTTGGACCCCTGTTGGTTCTCCTTCTTGAAGAGACACTCCACATCTTCCAAGTTAAAGTTAGTGATTTTCCTCCTTTTTGATGTGGTCTTTTCAGTGGGATACTTCCTTTTCCGAGATGCCTCCTTCCTCTGAAGTATCTCTGTCCTGACTTCATCAGGAGTGACAAGAATGACGTGGCTCTGTTCCAGAACCCAGATATCCCTTTTCTCTTCAGAATCTGTTGATGAGTACTACCTATGTAAACTGGATGACTAAATATTCCCTCCCTGACATCCTCAGGAGTGATAAGTGTGACGTTGCTTTCTTCCAGGCCCCAGATGTCCCTTTTCTCTTCAGAATCTGTTAATGATAGGTCTGTGCTGTCTATATAAACTGGATGACTAAATTTGAACAAATTTCTGCTTGGTGTTTGATCCTGTCAGTCACAAGGCTCACGATGAATTTCTTCGGAATCTATAGTGGAAAATTCTAGTACAAACACGAATTTAAACTTAATTGTTAGGAGAAATATATATTGGTGCTGCTGTAGTAAAATGGATGCATATAAACCTTCTCTATAAAAAATATATACACATGCCAAATTTCAAGGTGAATAGTCAAGCGGTTTAGGGGTACACAGAGGACAATCGTACATTCATTTATATACATATAGATATATAGAGACTAGGCTTCACTTATCTTATGCATATGGAGTAAGTTGTTGAACTTAATCACATAACTTGAGTTTCGCAAGGTTTTCCTTGCATTCTCAAATGCAACAACATTTACTCCATACACATAAATGAAGCATAGTCTCTATATATTTGTTATATTAGATTGACTTACATGTTTGAATACTTGTCATGTCACTGTTCAAGTGTTTCTTGAAATGTTAGGAAAGAGTTTAGAATTTCAAGGTCAGCATACAATGGTGATGTCTATCGATTCTGTTTCTTGTATCAACCTGGTACTTATAACAAAATGTTTAATAAAATTATTTCTCCAAAGATGTATTCAATTACCATGAAGTAAATAGGAAAATAAGCTTTTGTAGCAATAGTTTGTGATGGCTATATAAAAATAAATTATTGCAGCTAGAAAAAGTCACGTGAATGTAACACATCAGGTCTTTTGTTCTGCATTTCCTCCAAAATACAAGTACGCATAGATCACTATAGAGTTATACATATTTTCCTAAAGGTGGAATTAGGTCAATGCAGCAGAATAGGGCATTCCATGTTTTTCATGTTGCAGGCATAATTCCAATTATAAAGGGTTATCAATAAGTTACTCGGTGCCTGCCATTCAAGATAATGTTGATATCCTGTTTAGCTATATTGCCTTTCATAGATTACATGCATGAATCTATCAGATCTATATTTTGCAGAACGTGATAACCATATGCTTGCGACAGCCAGTGCTGCCACTGGAATTCCCGTCTCTAGGGGAATCTTGGTTACACAAGAGCTAACCCTATATTATATGCTGCTAAAATGTTGGTGTGGCATGCTATAATATTACCTTTCTAACCTGAGAAGAAAGCAGCACTACTTCATGCGGCAGTCACATCCTACAGCATTTTCTAAAAATAAAGTTATACATTGCTTGTATGCATCAAATTGAAATTGAGTACTATTTAAGGATGCTTTTTAATTGCATTTGTTCTCAGTATCCCATTCTACATTGGGCATGAAAGACCATTTAATTTTGCTCAGAGGCCTCTCTATCAGGCTTGGGTTCTTTTACATGCCATAAATGTATGACACAGGACCACTGTCTTCATTTCCCTTCCAAAGAAAGCCATGGTAAGGATTTTATGCCCTAAAAAATCCATTGTCTTCCACTAGATGGGAGCTGGAGGCTATCATGTTACCCCATGACCATGGATGACTGATAATTGCAACAAGATGGTGAGTAATGAAATTTTGAAGTTGCGTTCAACTTTGCTTCCTTGAGGTAAACAGTTACATGGCATTGGTATAATCCCACCTTTAGCAATGTTTTGTTTTTATATTTATTTATATTCTTAGAATATAAGAAAATTAAAAACTCTGTATTCAGGGTAAAAAAAGATGGTAAAACCATGAATTAATTGTAAAGAACTTTTAGAAATAGCCAATAGTAGAATGGCACATTTCACTTGAATAGAAAATGATTGTGAAATCTTCACAAAGTACCTAATATATTGTACAATCAGAAATGTAAAATTATTAAAACAGGAGCGGGGAGGGAGAGAGAGGAGGATGCCTGTTCTTTTTTCTCTCTCTCTTCCCCAAGATGTATTATGTTCAGATAGACAGCAGGCTTTTATGTGTGCTTAAAAAGATCAGAGGAATATGTATGTGTGTATGTATATATTATTTGCAGCTATAGATGTCAAATTAATAGACTAAACCTGGTAAATTCCTACTTCTAGTATTTAGCACATCAAAATTCTAATATACTCATTTTGCCACATTTAGATGTTTAAACATTTAACCTTTGACCATTTTGGAAAACACAAATCCAGTAGCAACAATAAAATAACCTTGTATTAAAGCTCATACTATATAGGAGTTATTTTTTCAAATTTTTATGTGATTCTTTATCCAGATTTCTAGGCAATAATTTTTACACCAATGTAACTAGGCTGTTATATCAGGGACTTTCTAAAAAGCAATATTTCTTCAAACATCACCGTCATAGAGGTATTGGTAACTGTTTGGCAAACATACAATGCAGCTAATTAATTTAGCAACATATTTATCCAAATATGTCAATCAAACATTAAACCTTTGTAGCAGGGTAATAGCAATGTATACTAAGCACTGAAACTAAATACTCATATTTAATAATGCTTTGACTATTATTATTGAAGATTTATGTTACATACACATATTTTCAAAATTGCAGGAATTAGAATGTTTAGTCTAATAATTTCATCATGTCTGTAGATGCAGAATTCCCAACTATTAAGATCTGTGTTTTGTCTCATCCACTCATGTTAAATGAACTATCAAAGCACAATTAATGTTACTGTTATAATTGTGAGAAGTTTATTGTACAAATTTATGTACAATTTGTTAAAGTTTTCTTTTACTTTTGTTATATTTATAACTAATAAAACCTGTTGAAACAATATTTCTGCTACTGTACAGCATATATTCTATTACCACAATTTTCATGCTCTCTTAAGTAAAGGAAACCCTTAGCACAATAGTCCATCAAGGGTCAAGGCTTGCCGCCAGCTGCTGCATCCCCACCCCTGTTCACTACAGGCGTCACTGGTAGGGTGCAGTACTGGAGGGTATGGTCAGCACCCTGAACCCTTCCGGCCAGTTATGTGGCCTTCTCAACCTGGGGCCGCTACTTCTCCATCAAGTAGCTCTTCAAATGAGGAGCATTTTTTCAAAACTTGATAGATGCAAACTTTTACGAAATTAAGTTATGTATAGTATCGGCATAATTTTCACCTTCTGCATCGTTATGTGAAATCAGATTTTGCAAAATTCGATTCTTGTCCTGTGTAGAAGGTAGGGAATATTAGCAGTTTTTTCAAAACTCAATCGATGCACTTGCTCAGTTACGGCAAAGGTCGCTAGATGCAATTTTATGATTTCATGATCCAGAGTGCAGCAACCTGAATTCTATGAAATGCATGTTTGCATTCACTGCTATCTCACTGTTGCAATTCTTGGAATTCTCAATCATTTCTGCAAGCTTTGTACACTGTTGCATTGTTGGCAATAACTGCGAACTCAAGTTGTGCATTTGGATTTCACATTCATTTCTGCATTATATCCCGTCTTTAACTGCAGAGGTCATATCGGCGGCCTTGCCTATTGACAATGGTGTTACTCATTTAACAGTGGGTTTTTCGATCTTTGGGGGTTTTTATATGTTGAGTGAGTGAGTGAGTAGTGGGGTTTACGGGCCCATCGACAACTAGGTCATTAGGGCCCGTTTTATATGTTGAATTCACACTTTCATTCCTACTTCTTGACTCAGGGAAGGATGAGGAATAGTCTTGGCTGAAGAAAAATTCCTAGCCCCCTGCCGGGAATCGAACCCGTGACCCATTACACAGCAGGCAGGTGCTTCTGCAAGCTTTGATATACTTACATGGCATTTTTATTCGTAGTTGAGACACTACACTGTACTATGCAATGGACAGGAGCTCAGATTGTGAAACTGTACCAGTTGTAGAATGCGCTGGAGGTAGGAATTATTGCAAAAACAAGGAAAGGAAATCAAAATGCAAGTCAAGGAAAGTTCATTCTCCAGCAATTACATGTTCACAAGGTCTCGAGTGCACTCCACGAAACCCTAAAAGTAAAGGGCATAAGCACTGTGATGCAGCTTATTTGACTTATAATGATATAAGTGGATTTCACCAACACCTTTCCATGCTTTTGCTTAGCAAAAAGAACATGCAACATTACTAAGATAAGTGAAGTTTTTAGTTTCTAATTTGTTCTTACTTTAGAATCTTGTTGCTTCACTGTTAATAGCTTCAATTTTCCTTATTAAAATAGATCAAGATAAATTCGTTATGAAATATATGAGTATTACATCTCCTAATCGCAGAGTGATGAATAAAGAGGATAGAAAGCAGACTGTTAGCATTAAATACAGTGTGAGAAGTAATATCAGTATGTGCTGCAAGCTTCCAAGGAATCACAAGGGTGTCAAAAGATAAATTATCTCTCCTGGCTAGAAAATTTCACTTATCTGGGAATGCATCAAAGGAAACCAGAGGAGGTAACAGAACAGGAATATTACAGAAGGGCATTACTGCTGCTATAAAGCAAGACATTAAGAAGAACAGATGTAAAGAAAGCCACTATGGAAGAGCAAAATCAAGGAGAAAACTTAATATCAGAAAAATGTGGACCAACGTTTGCAACTAAGAAGATTAAGTAGATTAAGAAATCTACCAGTCTACTCATTGTCAAAATATAAATACATATTTTACAACTTCAATCTTTAATTCCGTACACCACATACTGACACATGCTTAACCTGCAAAATGGGACTGATGAAGATTAAGACAGAGGCAGATATGGAAAAGAGAAACAAACTAAGAACCATGTACAGACTGCACAAGTACTAATAAAGGTTAAAGCTTACTTATTCATATTGTTTGAAATTTTTTTGCGTGTATTCATTATGTTATATAAATAAAACAAAATATTTTGTTATTGTGAATGTAACAGTACTTAGTTTCTGTAACAGTACTTAGTTTCTAAGTTTATACCTAATAAAATAATCCTTATAAACATTAATATGTTAGTTGTGTAGTACATTATGTATTATAAAAAGGTGAAAATAAATAAAAAAATAATAAATACATAAATAAAAAGCAACAAAAACAATAAATGACAAAAATAACAGAACCTCGTGTGTTAATTTCTCGCTCACGCAAACAACAGAACTTCAGGTGTTAATTTCTTGCTCACGCAGAAAAGTTGATCAGCATCTATCGGTTTTTGAAAAAACTGCATTTTCAAACCCCAAATTTGCACTAGTTAAACTATGTTAGTTGTTTCTTTTCACATTCAATGAGACAGTTTCAGGAAGGAGAATTGAATGATTAATATAGTTGCTGTGCTAACCAATTAGTATTACCAATAAATAGAAAAAACCCATTTTCTCAGAAACACATTTTGTGCATCTATCGAGTTTTGAAAAACGCTCCTCAATTGGTCTTCCTGGGACTTAATGAGGCTGAGTGCACCCCGCACCAGACCTTCCAGAGGGAATAAAATCCCCATGCTGGTACCGGGGATTGAACCCGGTTCCTCCATGCCAGAGGCAAGCGTGCTACCAACTGCTCTACAAAGCTGGTCTTCATGCTCTCTTACCATCATATTTCACTGAATATCGAGAAAAGTAGGTATAAAGTTAATACAGAGTAGGATGGTTCTGTGACCTTCCAAAATTGTGCCTATTACTAATTCTTGGTTTACAACCAGATTATAACCAGCACAGCTTTTTTAATAAAGCTAGATCTAAATGTATGTGTGCTGGATAAAAATTCTGCTCACCCTGGAGCTTACTGGTCACAAAATTGATGAGGAAGGAATTACAAGGTGCATCCAGAAAGTATGTCTTGATGACCAATAAACAGAACAAAAACATCACTAAATAATAAATATTTACTGGAATAATTACATAGATTCACTGGCTACTTTTCAGCACAGTCACTACCATTGTTGAGGCATTTATTGTGATGGTGCACGATCAATTGTATGCCCAAGTCATAGGAATCTGCTGCCAATGTCCGGACCTTCAAAGTCACTTCATTCTGCACCACAGCATCATTGTGGAAATGTTTTCCTGCCAGAGACAATTTTGTTCAAGAGAATATTGGTTTGTCCTTCAGTAAATTGCCTGCACCATTGTGTTACACTACACATAATGCCATGTCCATACACGTGATACAATTGGCGATGGATCTCGGGTAGAAATTTACTTTTGAGCATGCAAAAATCGGATGACTGGATGAACCTAGCAGTTGGTGAGAATATCAGAGCAGCCATTTTCTCCTAATACAGTGCGGTAACCACTGTCATCAAAAGACTGAAACTTTACTGCATTATTTTCTCATACTTCCTGTCTACTACTGTGCATGTGCATCCCTATCTGACTGGTGGTGTCATTTCTGGATGCGATTGGGATGTACTTTCTGGATGCACCTCATAAATAGAGTGCATAGTTGTGAAATTGTCTCATTTGCCATAAGCACCATCTAGAAGACAAGTTTGCCCACTATGTTGAAATTTAGCAACAATGATACGGACATCAGTTTTACTGTCATTTTCTTTTTACTTTTATTTTTTTTGTCATTCTAAATTGCTGATATTTTTTATGACAGTGATCAATCTAGGGATTTAGCTCACATGACCCTCAGACCTCATGCCTTGCAACTTTCACTTGTGGGGCAATCTGTGCATCTAATCCCCAAGCATTACAAGAACTGCAAAATAATATATGGAAAGAAATAACCAACATATCTCTAGAAGAATTGCAACATATCCTTTGATAATCTGTTAAGACATTGCAATGCTTGCCTTTGAGCACAAGGAGTATGTTTTCAACATCTTTGAAAAGGTAAGCAATGTGAGGGATATTCAGTATTGTAATTTGTGAAAAAATAATGGTTCTAGTTGACCTTATTCGTTCATCCTATTTATTTTTATGCATAAGACAGTCGGTGTGAGAAGAAAAGTGTTTGAGAGGTAAGTGGCACACGGTCATGATCCAAGTGTCATTAAAGTGTGGCTGCTCAATCTTGCAGCTTAGTAGAAGTATAAAATAATTCAGGATTTCAAGACAAGCGTAGAGGTTTTTGAATCCAGAATGGCTATTATTATACCTTTATTGCAAAGAAATGATGCAATAACTAAGGAGGTCATGATGAAAAGCCATAAATTTGGATTGCTAGAAATGAAAAGATGGCAGCACCATGGCTAAGCAGAGTGTTTGCCTACCACCTAGGCAGCCCAGGTTCGATCCTAGGGACCTAAATGTGGTATTTGTGGTGAACGAAGTGGCATCAGAGGTGGGCTTTGTCCAGGTTCTTCACTTCTGCCACTCATTCCACCAATTGGTTCATTATCACCTTTCCAATCATTGATTTTGCCTGCCTTTCATATCATACTCTACCTCACCATCATACTTGGTGCTTGGCTGACTACCTGCTTCCAGGTCTTCATTCTGTCTGGTCCATAGGTTCCTCTTCTCCCCGACAAGCGTCTGATCCTAGGCACCGGCTTGTAAGTCCTAAGGAGTGCAAGTCCTACATAAGGGGAGGGTAATCAGGTAAAGAAGGAAAAAAAGAAGAATCCTTAAATATTGAGATATTCTGAAACTTTTGCTTACAAAATTTAGAGATAGATGGTTTTGTGCTTTTACAAACATGGAAAATGATTTCTCTCTTTTTGCAAATCCCTTTTATACATTCATTGTGAACATAAGACTAGAGTTGCAATTCGAGGTTGCCGATCTCCAAAATGACACTTTTGTAAAAAGTAAGCTTAAGAAATGTGTTACTTTACAAGAAAACAACTTTTTATTAAAGATCCAGTGCCAAGTACTGCAGCAGAATCTTCCATATTGTCAGTGTGTTGTGAGGATTTGTGCAGAGCATTAGGAAAGTGAACTAACCTCAATTTAAGATATTCCTGATGAAATATACAAATAATGACACATCCGATGAATCAATTTCGCAAAAACATTATGCTATGAAGAAACTGTGACTGTACATGCAAGATCTGTGCTAATGAGAATATATGGCTGAGCATAGATGAAATGCCAGTTTCTACTGGCAAGATAATGGGAAATATTGTATGGATATTGAAGAGTGATTCTGAAATTTCAGTCATCTTTTCTACTGATGTGCCAAGACATGCCTGCGGCAAACCATGTGACTATTGCCAGATTATGCAATGAAACAATACAGATACTGTGGCCAGATGATATATGATATGACAGTGATTTGATGCTGCACCATATATAGAAAAGACAACAGCAGGGCTTATACTTAGTTACCCTAAACTTATTCATGTCACATGTGTTATGGATGTAAGGAAATTAGAGTCATGTTTCCTGACATTGGCAAATGTTCTAAAGTAAGAACAAATTAGAAACTAAAAACTTCACTTATCTTAGTAGTGTTGCACGTTCTTTTTGCACAAACTGACGCAGGGTTGCAAGTTGTCTCCAACTCATTCTCAAAGCTATACAAACAAATTCGTTACCAAAGCTACAATCTTTCATTTTTTTCTGAAAACAAAAAACAAATACAATTTTGATTTACCAATCTTTAAAAACAAAAATTTATAAATACAATCTATAGATGGTAATTCAAAGTTCATAACACGGTTCCTGTTTTTTGAAATAAATGTTTTTTCCCAAACCATTAAATCTATAGGACCACTTGTTTCAATAATTTAACTTCTGGATTAATTTCATGATTAAATGACCAAAAATGTTGCTTCACTGTTAATAGCTTCAATTTTCCTTATTGGCAAATGTATTTCTGATGGGGAAAAAGTGTTCATAAAGTCACCTAAAAGCATTGATATTTTTTAGAACAAAAATCCCAACACTCCTGTGACTCCTGTATCTGTGGAACTTGCTTGGGAACACAGTTGGCCACAGTTCAATACTATGCAAAAAACCTAAATGGTTCTGCTGCTGTCATAAATGAACTAAATTATAAAGATACTAATTCAATTCAACCTTGTGTTTCCTCTGTGATTCCATAGTATATACATTATGCAATGAGACTATAATGATAGTAATTAAGATGCAAGTTACTTAATTAACATATGAGCATCTTAATTACCATTATACTTAAGTTTCACACAATTTATGCTTGATCATATACCTAATTTTATACTTGAAATATTGTAAAATGTTGTACACTCACTTGGGACAATGACCTACATATTCCATTAGCTGATATTTGGAGTTCTGTGCAGGTGCTAAATGATTGATTCATTTCCAGCACATCACAGGTGCATGATGAAAATGATAACCTTGAAATGCCACATAACATTGAAAAATAGAAGGCAGATTGAATATATTGGTTTTCAGATGAAACTTCATTTCATGTATGCTATTTATTATACAATTAGTGAAACTAATTTGCAGGATTGTGCTTAGCGCAATATTCTTGGAAGTTGATGTTGTATTGAGGTTAATTTGTGTAAGTTGCATCTCACTGTCAGTTGTGTCAGACATTTTAGCATTTTCTAAACTCACGCTAGTTGTGTTTAAAGAATTAATCAATATTGCACTATGCCATTGCTGCATGGGAATTCTCTGATTGGTGGAACACCTGTCCTTTAATGAAAATTGAATTGTCTGATTGGATAAAGACCAGACCTTTAATGAAAGTTTGAACCTAAGGAGGTCCATTAAAGGATCGCTATCAGGCTTATAATTAATAAATTTGGGTATGTTCGAGCATAATGAAACTGGAATCAGTAGTAATACCTTTGAGAGAGTAGCAGTGGAGTGAAGAGTTTAAGGAGTGAAGAGAGAAGAGTTTCAACAGTTCAGGATGTGGAAAAAAAAAAAAGGAAACTGAATGCTCTTTCTGGTTATATAACACAACACTTAAAAAGAAAATGATAGTGGATTTAACATAATGTATAACATTTCAAATATGTTGGATGGGCAACATGAAATTATTGATGTGAGTGACATTCCATGTTATAGTTAGGCTAGACTTATTTCTTGCAACACGGAGGGATTATTTTCAGAATTAAAGACAATTGTGATAATCGACAATCTTTCAGGATGGAAGCATGTGGTCATATACTATACCTGTTCAGTACTTGGTGATTCCTTCCAGCAATAAGACCACTGAGTATGACGTACATTTATATTAGCTCAGCCATTCAGATGTTAATAAAATATTTTATTTGTTTTGGCACATAGTTTTGACATTTTAAGCACATAAAAAATAATATTTCCCAAGTTTTTAGCACCTAAAAATCCGAGCTCTAACTATAATTTTTGATAACAGAATAACAAATTAGTATTGTTTAATTTTAAAACTTCCAATATGCACCCCCCTTCCCCCTCCCCCCCAAAAAAGTCTGCTGATGCTCATGGATACACCTTGCTATGTGATGAGGCAGAGCAAATGGTTTTGAAATCTGTAGTTGGGAATAAAACTGAGTGGGATTAATCAAGTGGTAACGTCCTAGGCCTGTATTCAGAAGATTGGGGGTTCGATCCCCTCAGCAGACCTTCCTGACCCATTTTTTTTGGAGGTTTCCGTTGGTCCCCAGGCAATTGCTGTGAAGGATTTCCATGTCCTCTAAATTTCCTTTCCCTCCATTTTGTTACATTAATTATTTTATTTCACCCGTCATCCCATTAGATTTCTTTCAGGATTGGAAGTGCTGGTGAGCATAGCAGCAGCAGCAGTATAGCAGGGGAACAAATGTGCTCTGGAAATCTCACCCCCTGGATTGGAAGGCAAGCCTGATGGTTTCCAGGCCCCCATGGGATGGTATAAGCCCAAGGAGAGGAGTGGAGCCAGTTTCCGAGACCTGCGCTCCGCTTGGAAGTATGAACCCGGGGTGGGAGAGGAATCAGGCTGAGCCAGCCTCCAGCAGCATGCTTCTATCTGGGAAATATAGGGACCCTGTCCTCTGCTCTGTTGTGGCAATGTTCTGGCCACCCTTTGGATCCATTTGCCTCATCCATCCTCCCGGGGGATATCCCATCAGGGACATAGGCACAAAGGATTGCCTTTTGGTCGAGGTGCTAAGTCCCCCTCCTAAAGTTATCATTGAGTCTAGGAGTAAAGGGATAGAGTCAATAAAATGTCAAGTCAAATTAAGAGCGGAATTTTTAAAAGTGAAACTAAGGAAGAATTTGTGAAGTAGGGTACATAGAGCAAATAAAAAAGCAAAAAGTATTAAACCAGGGGAATGGGTAATCTCTGAGCACAGCCCATTCATGGGCTTGCACTTAGCAGGGGGAAAAAGTGGGTCACCTAAGCTATTCCATGAGTTCCCTGACCCTGTGTTAAATGAATAGTGAGTGATTATAGAAAATGTTAGGAAACAAGAAAAGGACAGGAAGAGGGAGAGATAATAAAGAATGGGGAATATAGGTAGATAAAGCATAAAGGGATTTTGGGAATATGAGAAAGACTATAAACAAAGAACAATAACAAAGATGAGCAAGATGCCAATACCTCCAGCGACAAAATATAAATGTACAAAATGTATTGCAGAGAACTAAGATGAAAGGGCAGGGTCCGAAGTTCAAGAACAGCCCAAAGTGTATAAGATTGGAACTAAGTAAAAGTATTCCAAAAATAACATACTTATGCTTTTATATGTGTACGTAAGAGAGAATTTTGTTTATATTTTTCTTGTGAAGAGATATTAAAACAGTCATACGGGAAGGTAAATATTTTAGTAGTTGTGGAGAAAGGAAGCAAAGAAAAAAATGAATGTTGTGGTTTTAAATTCTGCATGCAGTACACTACACCCTTTAATCTAATTAATGGAACATGTCTAAGTGATCTTATTGGAGCCCCAATTTAAGTCTTTTATTTTATTAAAAACTTCCTCCATTGAGTTTCCTACCGACAAAGCACAAAAAAAATTAATACACAGTAATATAGAGTAAATACTTCTTTACCTGATTACCCTCCCCTTATGTAGGACCTTCTAGGACTTACACACCAGTGCCTAGGGCCAGATGCCTGTCAGGGGGCAGAGGAACCTATGGACCAGACAGTGAAGACCTGGAAGTGGGTGGTCAGCCCAGCGCCAGGTATGATAGTGAGGAAGACGATGATATAAAATGCAGGCAAAATGGATGATTGGAAAGGTCATGTTGGAGCAGTTGTTGTAATGTGGTGGGGGAAACTGGAGAACCTGGAGAAAACCCACCCAGACGCCCTTCATCCACCACAAAACTACATGTGAGTCCCTGGGATTGAACACAGATACAATAGAACAGTACTGGCCCCACCTCTGTGGAGTGCGGATAGTGTGCTTACCTCACATTCAAGGAGTCCCAACTTCGAATTACCTGGATAAGGATTTTCCCAAGATCTTCCCTTATCCTAAAAGATTAATGTCAAGTAAGTTTAAGCTGTATGGACCTCAGACTCATTTGAGCATTATTTCACCTAAAGACATTCATTGTCCGATATGACCTAGCTGGTTAAAGAACGTTAAACAAATGATGATGATGGTGGTGGTGGTGGCGGCGGCGGCGGTGGTGGTGGTGGTGGCGGCGGCGGCGGTGGCAGTGGCGGTGGCGGTGGCGGCGGCGGCGGTGGCGGCGGTGGTGATGGTGGCGGTGGTGTTGGTGGTGGTGATGGCGGCGACGGAGGTGGTGGTGATGGTGGTGGTGGTGGCGGCGGCGGCGGTGGTGGTGGAGGTGATGATGATGATGATGATGATGATGATGATGATGATGATGATGATGATGATGATGATGATGATGAAACAGCAATAATGTTAAATGAATAATAGATACTTGCCTGTCTACAATATTAAATCTTCAGTAAAGGTTACAATTAAATGCCTTGTGATGTGATGAGTGTAGGAGTGGAAGGAGGACACCTCGGTCCACCGCTATCCCGACATGGATCTACTGCGTACTACCTTCCAAGGGGGAAGGGATGAGGTGAAGTGAGATCGGAGGCTTGTCAGAAAGTGGAGCTAGCGAAGCCCGGAGGCGCACAGAAGTCTCTAATAGTTACAGATATTGACACCCGGCGCACGACCTGTGGTTTCCTCAGGAAGAGGGCGACGAAGCGACCCTTGCGGCCTGGGCAGCAACTTCCAGGAGGCGCCAGGGAAGAGAGGTTTCCAGAACGCAAGCATCTATGTTATCTGTCCGCACCCACCGGAACGTACCGCGCTACAAATCAAACATGAAAGATGACAAGGGAGGGAAATGAGAAAGGAAGGGAAAGGAATCTGTGGAGAAGAGAATCCACACCAGCATTCGCCTGGTGACAAGGGAAAGCCTCGAAAAATACAAAGTCAGAGTGGTCGGTCGACCGGGGTCGAACTCGGGACCTCCCGAATGCGAGTCGCACATGTTGCCGCGGCGCCACCTCGCTCGGCAATCAAATGTCATATGAATAGTTTCTACGCATTTTACCGCACCTCGGATGTTTACTAATTACCTCTTTTACAAATTTATTTGTCATGCCGGATTTTTTTACAATAAAACGGAAGTGATGTGCGTAAGATGCTCCTTGCTCCAATCATTGGTCCGATAACATCAATATTCTTAAAATGGTACTGACACACACTTGGAAATTGGATTTACAGCGGTAAGCGATGCGCTGAAAATTTCGCTAAGTAACTGATGGAGAAAATATTCATTTCAGAATCTTCTTCCAATGGAGGGTCCAGAAGCAAAGAAAAGGAAAAAAAGTAGGCAATTTGAATGTTGGTAATTCAACATTGTTTAAAAACTTTGTAAATACTGATAAAAAAGTTGAAAAACGTCACAAATATGCATTTAACAAAACAAACACGATTTGGGCAAGAGATGACAATAATAACAAACATTAGAATGTTAAGAAATGAGTAAAGAAAATAACAACCAATCCAAGATGAACAGTATACTCTTCTTGGAGTTGTATGTGTAAATATTATTACGGTAAAACGGATTTAATGTGTACGAAAATACACTCCGATCTGTCGCAGTAAAAGTGATTTTGTTCAAAAGCGGAGCATTACAGGTAAGAGTGGCAAACGCGGTTTTTCCATTTTTTTACTTAAATATAATCTGTTGGAGCCCTCGTTTATATACGTTGTAACCATTCGATTATTAAGATTCAGAGATGGATTTTGTTGGAAGTCTTATGCTATAGATACTCAAGTTTTTAGACCTTTCTGTACCAATACACAGGGGTGATATTTTGATGAGCTCACCTCCTCCACAGGTGCTTAGAAGTCTCTTCGGTAGATCGTTTGATTAAACTATAGGTTCAAAATGTCTTTAAAGTGAATAATGGCCAAAATGTGAATAATAACAATAATAGGCAACTCTTTAAAGTATTATATTTGTTAGAATAGCTACTTTAGAAGTTGTCTTTAGAGTTGATGTTTGTACTTCTGGAGTCTACAGTCCCAAAGTCCTTCTGCCCTTTTTACAGCGCTTGCCTTTGGGGGAAAATTATGGCCTTATGTCAACAAGCCACGTCATCTTGCGGCTATTGCGTGTACGCGGAGACGAATGTCAACCTAGTGGGATTGAAATCCACTATATTGGCGGAGTTTTAAACCAATTTTTTTTTGCTAGTTCGTCCTCATATCCGATCGTCCCATTTACACTAAAAGTATATATTTTTCTCATTGGGTCATAGCTTCACAGATCCTACGGCTACTTTTTTATATTTTTTAATTAACATCCTTTAACGTAGTGTCATATCGGATGGTAAATGAATGAAATGGGTAAAATGATGCTCAAATGAGCTCGAGGTCCATAGAGCTTTAAGTTACCGACATTCGTCTTCTCAGGATAAGTGAAATCCTCGGTAAAAACCTTATCCGCACAACTCGCCCTAAGCGAGATTCGAATTCGCGACCACTTTGACGTGAGGCAGTCTCGCTACTATGACGCTACAGGGATGGGCTCCTATGGCTACGCTATGCTCTACTTAATAAAAATGCTTTCCGGCTTTGGTTCGTATCCCTCGGCTACGCTTTGCGGCTTAGGACCATCAACCCTGGGTTACATTTTGCGTCTTAGCACCCTCAGTCCTGGGCTGTGTTTTGCGGATTAGGGTCCTTAACCCTGGGCTATGCTTTGAGACTTAGGGTCCTCAACCCTTTTTTTCACTTTCTCGGCTATGCATAGTAAAGTAGAGGAAGTATTGTATTTGTTGTATATATGTATTAACGTCCTGTAATGTAATATCTCATATAGGACGATGATTGAATGAAATTAGTAAAATGGTGCTCAAATGAGCCTGAGGTCCATAGAGCTTAAAGTTATCCAACATTCATCTTCTTGGGATAAGGGAAAACCTTGAAAAAAGAAAAACCTTATCCATATGGGCATTGCAAAGGGAGGGCAAGGGGGGCCACGGCTCCTACCCCTTGGAAAAAAATAAATTTAATGTGCAGTCATTTACTGACTATTAGACTAATGTTTTAATTTTGATGTAAAGAACAATTTTTTATTTAACACAAATTAATATGGTTACCTGCAACAAATACTCTCACTTTTGATAGCAGAATAATTAATTAATTAATATTGTTTGATTGCAAACTTCCAACATGCAGCCCTCCCCTGAAAAGTCTGCCGACACCTATGCTTATCCAGATAACTCACTCTAACTGGGATTCAAACTTTGGACTTCATGAATGTAAGGCAGACATGCTGTTACTACACTACATCTGCAACTATCAAATATCCATCACTGCAGTCATAAATCATTAGATACAGGAACACTACTATCAGTGAACTGCTGGGTACTCATTTGCGAGCAAAGTTAAAACTGTTTTTGTAAGTGACATGAATAACTTGAGAATACTGGTTAAAGAATCCTCTTCTTTTTCATAATTTCTTTTTACAACTAATGGGACTTTTTTTGTACAGTACTCATGAACCGTTTCCGTAACATTCATTCTAGTTTATGATAAGACTTATAGTCCTCCATGAGGTGTGATACCTATTGTTATATGATTGGGCACAATATGTATTTTCTTTCATTTAATTTCAATTTGTTTGAACCTCTAAGTTTATACAAGGAGAGTGAGAATAACACTGAATAATTGTAAGGGGTGATTCAAAGGCTCTATTTGAGCATGACTAATTAAAAAGACAGGCTACAGTGCAAATCAGAGCTATGTAGGAATGGTAGTCTGATATATGTATGTATAGCTAACATTGTATAGCATCATGTTAAAACTGTATCTTTTGTATGAATTCAACAAGCAATTTTTTGGGTGGTTTAGAATATTTGTGGATTAGGTGATTGTGGTTTTACTTCATTATGCAATGACTGGACTAGGAACATATGTCACTGCAGTTCATGCCCTAGCCTGCCTTTTTCATTAGCCATGATTTGAGTATTTTCTTACAGTGAATGTATGTCCATAAACATCCTGTTATCAAGGTAGAGGACATTAATGTTTTTCAATTGCTGCATCAGGTTAGATAAAATTCTGTCACATGTTCCCCTTCAGCATGAGAATATTGCTTATTTTTTTATTTTCTTTGCATTTTGAAATATTGCTTGTATTCTGTTTTAACATTGTTTATATTACTGTTAACCTAAAACCTTCACTTTGTTACTTAAATGGCAAAGGGTTCCATAGGATATTATACAGTACTTTGTGACTTTGTGGTTCTGTTTACCAGCCTCAGCTATCACCATAACTAAAGTGCTTCATTTACTGGAAGGACTTTCAGATTTAGTCTATTATAAAAATGTCCTACTTTACTTATGCAGTATGCATAGTGCAGATATGCACTATGTGTGTGGTGCTGTCTGGTAAAATGCAAAAAGGGTACAATGTCTTTATTCTGAGTTTTAAATAAGCAGATATTGATGGTAGTATTTGCATGTTATTGACAATAACACATGTTGTAGACCAGTGGTGGCTCCTATACAAGAGCACAAGAGCACATAAACGTGTAATCTTCTGACACCTTGCACACTTTTTAGTTATATTTTTCATAAATGCTATTAAATGTAACATCTTATTCTACAATCACAGATTAGGCTATTGCCTGTTCTGGTCTCATGTTGTATACCACATACTGCATTTACACGTAAATCTCCCACGCTACTCTAAAACCGATAAGAGGTAGCGACAGGGTCATTTTTACTTGTGCATGTTTTAAGCATCTCCTGTACATGTGCAAATCCTATGACATAATGAACTTATGTGGCCAAATATGTACAGGCTGTGCACACTTGAAGTGCATTAGCATTCGAAGCTTCTTCTGCACACCTCTTCATATTAGTACTGCAATTTTATGTGAATATTACTAGGCTGTAGGCTATACCTTCCATAATTTGAACTAATATTTAATTTACTTGATTCACTTTATTCTTGTCCTAATCCAGTGTATTTAATTGTATACACAACAAACACCTTTAAAGAAAAACTTTCTTTCACCAGACAAGTTTATTATTATCATTATCATCATCATCATCATTGTCATCGTCATTGTTGTCGTTATTGTTACTATTACTATTGCTATTACAAATTACTATTACTCTTACTGTTATTGTTATTATTGTTGTTGTTGTTGCTGCTGTCATCATTGTTATAATTATCATCATTATCATCATCATCGTTGAAGTTGAGCACCCTTAAACCAAACCTAACTAATCATCATCATCCTTTAGCGTGCTGACTCACATTCAAGAGGTCACGAGTTCAAATCTCGCTTAGGGTAAGTTATCCGGGTAAGGCATTTTTGCGAAGTTTTCCCTTATCCTGAGAAGATGAATGTCGGGTAACTTAAAGTTCCATGGACCTTGGGCTCATTTGAGCATCATTTCACCCATTTCATTCACCATCTGATATGACATTACGTTGGAGGACGTTAATTTAAAGAAAAAGAATCATCATTATCATCACCATCACCAACATCATCATCATCATCATCGCCCGCCTCTGTAGCGTGATGGTTAGCGTGTCTGCCTCACGTTCAAGAGGTCGCGAGTTCGAATCTCGCTTAGGGTAAGTTATCCGGGTAAGGTTTTTTTCCGAGGTTTTCCCTACCCTGAGAAGACGAATGTCGGGTAACTTAAAGCTCCATGGACCTCGGGCTCATTTGAGCATCATTTCACCCATTTCATTTCATTCATTCGTCCGATATAACACAATGTTGGAGGACGTTAATTTAAAAAAAAAAAAAAAAAAAAAAAATCATCATCATCTTCAAGATGTTCTCAGGCTTCGAGCCAGGTGTAGTGATGAAGAGCCATCGACGTTTCGAGAGTGTACATCTCTCCCATCATCAGGACTAGTACTATAGTACACTCCCGAAACGTTGATGGCTCTTCATCACTACACCTGGCTCGAAGCTTGAGAACATCTTGAATATGTTCATCTCCAGGAAAGCTTCCAATCATACACATCATCATTAGTGGTGGTGGTGGTGGTGGCGGCGGCGGTAACAATGGTGGCGGTGGCGGTGGCAGTGGTGGTGGCTGTGGCGGCAGCTGCGGTGGCAGTGGCGGTGATGATGGCAGCAGCGGTGGCCGTGGCGATAGGGATGGCGGTGGCGGTGGTGGTTTATAATCATAACTAGTATATGGCAGATGCTGCTTCACATTTTCAGGGCTGACTAAAATTTGTGATTACCCAAAAGGTATGCTCATGGACCACTACTGTAGTAGACCAATTAAAAGATTTGACCTACTTCAGAACACATGGAAACATTCATTTTTCTTCATATCCAGAAAAATTACAGTCATTAGTAGAAAATAATAAGTAGAATTGAAGAAATGTGTACATATCAATAATATTGCAGGAACACAATGGAGAAGGAAAAAAGAAAAAGAAAGAATAATTTTGATCCTAAAAGAGGCTATTACTCTGAAGCAGTTGGAGTATGTGATGTAGATGAGAAACCAAGAGAAGTAAGACCGTCAGTACCAAAACAAACCAAACTAATCTGGCAAATAGATACAGAACGGTATGCTCCTATTATTTCCAGTCTTCCAAAGCCATCAGTGCAAACATTTTTGGTATCCGAAGAAAGATGGATTACCTTTGGACCTCGTGATAAAGTAGTGAGTATGAGACAATTTTCAAGCTAAATTTACTGTTAATGGTAAAATGAAAACATAAGAATGAAAATGAACTGAAGCATAAAATGGTTTATAACATGGTAAGTAATGGAAAGAACCAAAATATTTATAATTTTTTGCTATATAGTTTCAAAATACTTGTTTTGGGTTTTGTATTCAGCTGCTAGTTAGCACATGGGGATATTGCTAAGTTCTTAATCTAACATAGGAAATGGACAAATGTGTTTTGGGAAAAATGTGAGATTATTTTTGCATATATATAGGAAATTAAATTATAAAAATAGGCAATTTCTCTTTGCAAAACCAAACATGCAGCTGGGATACTCTCAGAATAGTGCACCAATAAAACTAATTTTGTTTTGCTTTCTCAGAACAAACCAATGTTGTCAATTTTAATATACTATTAAGTTTAGGTAAGCTGTTTTCCAATTCTTTAACACATTCACTACCAGTTGTTTATGGTGGTATTTATACTCACAAAACTACTATTTAAATGGCGGAAGTTCCCGGTCTATGCATCTGTAATATATTGTATACATGAAACTAGCTGGTAAACTAAAAGTCTGATGTAAACATTCACATGACATTCACTTGACATGAAAACTATACCATCTCAAATATTACAGCCTGGATACAAAAAGCGGTTCTTATATTCATGTTACATTAGGAATGATTTAAAATAAACAATAACTGCTTAATTAACATAAGAAATGCAGAAATAGCATTCAAATATTTAGCTGTGAATGGCTCTTGCAATGGAAAATAAAGGAACTAACAAAAAGAAAAAATAAAGAATAATCAGAAACTTTCAAAGCATATCCATTAGATGAAATTCTTGGATTATTGTAAATATGCAGCATGGAATATTTTGAAAGCAGTTAGTGCTACAAAAAAGTTATTTGGCAAATTGTGTGTTTTAATAACCCTACATTTTTCTTTTTTTGCTCAATACAGATTCCTATCATTGCTCCAGACCCACTTTAGTCTTGGACTTATTGTGCTATCTGTATTGTTTTAAAGTCAGTTTATTATGCCCGCACCCTTTTCCAAAGAATATAGTCTCATTACAGGTATGCTTTCAAACTCTTTTGGTTCTAAAGATATTTTCCCAAAAGCAATTTATCTCCTGTAAGCTAAGGCCTCACGGGAGCATAAAATCTATTTGGCTTCTTGAGGATCTTTTTTTGCATAATCTGAAATCTAAGTTATCCTGAACCACTCCCTACATGTTAAGATGCTTTTTCACAGGAGCACCTCCTGTGAATGAGATGAGTTCAACTTCATTCTGTCCTACCAAGCATGTGCATATTAATGGGAGAGCAAACAAAATTTGAACGGGTTGTGCAGTGCTTTGCTGTGGTGTGATTTTAGATGTGTGCGTACGTCATTGAGTCTTTGAGCTTTAGAATCTTTCTTATCTTGGGCTGCAGTACAGGGTAAAATGAATTGTGGACTTGGTGTTAAATTTTTGTGAATTATTTCATTCACAGCTTTTTGTTCGCAGTATTTAAATCGTATCACAATAGTAAGTCATTTATTTCAGTGGATCAACTTCTTAGCATTGCCGAGAAGTAATGTCTGAAAACTTAGTGATATTTTGCTAAACGCATTTTCCATCACTTTGCACTTTGTCGCTCTTATGTTCTTTCATTCAAATTGTCCACTTCATGTTGACTATTTCACTTATTTTCCTGTAATTAGCAATCTTTAATCACTTAGTCATGTGTTACTTTCACTATTTTATGATGCCCACATAAAAATGCATGCATACTATATTGACACTAACGGCAAAGAGGAAGAGTGATCTTGCCGCATCTTTTTGAGTTATGCACATGTATCCATCCACATATGTGTGCAATTAATAGTGTCATTCTATGACATCATTTTCTGCATACTTTTATAATCCCAAAAATGCTAAAGTGATTTTAACCTAACCTTTTAACATTTTTGGCATTAAATATTTAAAATAATCCTTAATTTTCTACACACAATTGAAATATAGTAGTTAAAAATTATAAAATTGATAAACAGGCAATATTCTCAATAATTGAAGAATGATGCAACACAAATATGAAATTATGAAAATATGAAATAAGTCAGATTCACAATGTATTTAATTTAATTTGGGGGGTGAATTATATATATACTGGTTCAGCTGTCTGCATCCTTGGCACTCATTGCTGTCTGCTGCTATTATAGAATGGTGCAGATGAAACCATACAACATTTTGAAAACTACTTTTAAAGGCTTTACTTACCAACTTTACAAAAGGAGAAGCTGAAACTGGCCACTGTCATTGTCCATACATTTTTGGCACCTCTTAAAAACTGTCCATCACACCCCATAGTTCATGATAAGAAATGCTGGCAATTTTCTGGCAGATATTTTGTTTCAATTCTTCCAGGGTGTGTGAGTTTCTCTTGTACACTTTATATTTTAGGTTACTCCAGGAATAGAAATCACTTATTGGATCTCTGAGATACTTTTCTGCGCTAATGGTGCACCACACACCAATTTTTTCATCATGAAGGGGTACTTCATGAACAATATTAGGCTCTGATTTATAGGGCCATTGTTTTGAGTCAGCAATTGATTCCTGTGCATACGTGAGTACAATTTTGCTCCTTTCTTTTAGAGAATTAACAGACGGGGAGCGTGATTTTGCCTTTTTTAATTACACTCTGCAACAGCTCATACAGCCAACCAATAAGTGATTTCTATCTCTGGAGTAACTTAAAAGATAAAAGTGTATAAGAGAAACCCACACACCCTGGAAGAATTAAAACAAAATATCCGTCAGGAAATTGCCAGCATTTCTCAACATGAACTATGGTAAGTGATGAATAGCTTGTCGGTCAGGTAGCTCAGTTGGTTAGAGTTCAAATCTGGCCCAGACCAATGGTTTTTAAGTGTGCTTAAAAGCAACAGCAGATTTACTGGCATGTAAAAGAACTCCTGAGGGACAAAATTTCTGCAATTATTAGATGTGCACTTTCATTATTCATGCAAATGTAACACCTTAGTCAAAATTGTTAGAGACATTTCTGACAAAATACCATATTTATTAAAAACTAAGACCTCCTCAATTATAAGATCCGTGAGTGGATACTGAAAGATCCAATGTTCAAATTCTGACTTTGGCGCTGAATTTTTCAGTCTCGCTCTACCTCTTTACAACCTTGTCCTACACATGGCTAGTGTGGAAAAACAACTCATTTTAAAAAATGTATACAATTTGCTACATGTTTGAAATAGAAATGCAACATGTCACATTCACACTGTTTTCTTTACTCACTTTTCTTGTATGAAATACAATCATATTCCCTTCTTTATTCCCTCCTCTACAAAAAATGTATACAAATCTCTATATGATTGAAACAGAAATGCAACACATTACGTTCATTATTGTTTATTTATGCCAAAAATTTATTGGCATAAATAAATGATAATTACCATCTGAAGGTTATTTAATCCTGGGACATTTTACTACTTGCAATAGTAAGTCACCATTGGGGTAATTGTCCCTGATGTGAGACTGCCTTTGAGGTTTACGGGAGAAATACAAATTGGTTTGAGAATTCAATGTCATTCTGGCAGGTTGTCACAATAGCTTGATGGTTGGAGCACCTGCCTAGTAAGCAGAGGGTCTGTGGTTCAAATCCCAGCTGTGGCATTGAACTTTTAAGTTCCAGTTCTACCTCTCAAGCATTGAATGAATGAATGAAAATAGCCTGTGATGTCCCATTGAGGTCAAAGGCCTCCTACAAGTAGGGGTAGCTGCTTTAAAACACTCACATGGTGAACTAGTTCATGTAAGAGAGTACCATACATAATACACTACACATTGGATTACACATGGTCACTTAATTGTTGTTCTAGTTCTTTCCACTCCTTTCTGTTTCTGGCTATGGTGGTCCACTGTCTTCTTACTTGTTTTTTGAACAAATCTAACCATTTGCGTCTTGGTCTTCCTGGGAGTCTCTTGCCAATGTAGGGGTCCCATGTGGTAGCTCGTGCCGTCTGTCATCTTGCAGCCTCATCACGTGGCCGCCCCATTTCCATTTGGCTTTCGTAGCCTGTTGTGCTATGTCTACTGTTGCTGACATCTTGTGTATCAAGGTGTTTGATATTCTATCTTTCAGAGAGATGCCAAGGACCTTCCTCTGCATTTTCCTTTGGCATACCTTTCAAGCATTACATTCATGTTTTTCCCTACCTGTTTTTCTTTTACATAACAGTCACATGTCCTCTACTCCTTCTTCTAAAACAATTCATTTGATTTTCTATCTGATTGAAACAGAGTAGGTAGAAGAATAAGCATTTTTAAAAATAGTTTGTACAAGAATGAGTGAAAAGTCATGTGAGTGCATACATCAGATTTTCTTTAAAGTGGTGCATTTAGAACCGTGCTTTACAAATAAATTTTGAAACATTAACATGAAAACAGAAGCTAGTACACTCCTAATTTTCTTTACATATGTATTATATACAGGACTTTCATGTGGTTGCATGGCCATATTTCAGGAAAAGACAACCTGCTTTATGTAATTGTATTTATTTCGTCCATAGAAACATGGTACATGTTATAGGACACGTCAACTTATATATCCATACATTTAGATTTGATTATAATATTTACAAGGAATTTATAGCCTTGTCAATACACAAAAACAATAAAAACAGTGTAATATAATGAAAGTAATATATACAGTGACATCATTAATGTACAAAAACAATAATATACTGTGATATAATACATATAATCTTCAAATATAGTAATATAACAAGCATGTTACACTTTGTGACATTTTAATATACAAAAACACAATAACTTCAAAGGAAAAGGTCACAAGATATTTGATAATATTAAGCTGGAATTAATCACAATATTCTATAGTTCTATAATATTCTATCACAATTGTATAATAATGGGAGAATTTTTCTCTCCAAAACATCCACATCAACAATACATACAGTAAAAAACTACCACTTTATGTGAGGCCCAGATTTAGAAATTCCTGTGTGGTATATGGCATGTAAAATAATAAAAGTTTATTTAATTTCGTTTTGAATTGTTTATTATTTAGTGATTTTATTTTCTGTGGTAATTTATTATATAAACAAATTCCTCTATGGGCAATGCTATTAAGACTTTTGTTAATCCTATGGGAGTTTAAATGTAAATTATTTGCTATTCATGCTGTTTCTAATCTGTTGTTTTGCTCTTTACTTTCCTTTCTGTCTGTGTACCAGCTAATCAGCTAATGAAAAGTGTGTGCTCAGGTCGAAAAAATACATTGTTATGTTGACTACATTTACTATGTTTCCATGGGGAATTCAAATCGATTTGAGTTCTCATTCTGGATTGAATACTGCATGGAACGCGGATTCAAATCAAACTGAATCCTTGATCCGATCCTCTTAGAAGTGGGATTGGACTGAAATTGTGTTGAATAGAAATACCTATTGCATTAAAATTTATTTTAATCTGCCAAAGATGCTAAGTTCTACTGTACTCATTGTAACATACTGCATGCTCGTCATTCTGTTTTCTTAGCAAAGTGGTGGAATAAAACAAAAAAACAAAGCCACTTTTATTATTTCCATAATCTTACAACATATTCTTGTCAGAAACGTTCACTATGCTCAAAACCTACTTAAAATAAGTAAAAAAACATTTTTTACAGACCAAGTAATCAACATAAAGGCTTGAATTATTTATGCTTGAGCCTTGTGTATCCAAATCGATCTTATTCCAGACTGAATTCAACATGGAAATGCAGATTGTATTGAGAATGGGATTGGACTGAAATCAATTTCAATTCCCCATGGAAATGTAGTGATTATCATTATTTTGTGCATAGTAATTGCAACATTTATCACTTCCTCATATTACTATGCTATATTACCTTGTAGCTCCTAATCCTATAGCTGAATGTATGCACATTTCTTTTTTTCTTTTTAATTTTTTGGATAATCTGATAATCCAAACAGACCACACCCCCAATTAATTAGGATTAGTGGGGTTCTACTGTATATAGAAGTTGATACATTGTGAAACCACAGTTTCATTGCATTAGTTAGATGTTTCAGTGTTTTAGTGCTGTTATTAGGCCAAAGAATCATATACTGTAACAAATGAAAGTCCAATATTTTTTTATTTCATTTGTGTTAAAGGTGAATCACAATTCTCAACTCCTGATCTTACAACTCACAGCTGTTTTGTTCAACCATAACCATGACACAAAACACTGCTCAACTGTCCACAACTCACTCTGACAGTTCTACTATCCCACTAACTCACTAAAACTGACTCTGGCAATAAGCTAAGCTTGTAGAACTAAATCTGGTTCTTGTGTCCATGCCAACTCGCTTATATAGTTGAGAATTAGGTACCAGCGATTTCTCTGCAAATAAAAGTTTTGCTAAACTTCTCATAACAAGTTGGCACCTGAAGCTTCTCGAACTGTCTGAAAATGGTGTTTATTCTTAGCAGACGCTGTCGTGTACTGTCTAGCAATATAGTGGTGTGAGGTGGCTGACCTTGAGCCTGCTTTATGTGCAGCTGGCACTACAATACTTTGGCATGCAGAAACTTCATGTATGATTTCTATGTGACAGAAAAATCTTATAGAGACAGCAATTAATAAATAGATTTCTTGCTGTTTACTATGGTGGTTTGGTAAGTCTGGGACTTTTGAAAGAAAATAACATATGTTTCCAAAAACTCAACTTTATTTATCAACATAGTCTCGTTTTAGCTCTATACACATTGCTCAATGTTTATCCAATATTTTTAACCCTTCCATAAAATATGATTTTTGAAAGTCTGCAAAATATAGTTTGTTTCTGACATAATGTCATCATTGAATGTGAATTTCTTCCCACCGACCCAATTTTTGAGGTTTACAAAGAGGAAGAACTAGCTTGGAGCCAAATCTGGAGAATAGGGTGGATGATATAGCCCAATTCCATGAATTTTGCAATGGCAACATCAAACGTGTGAGCAGGTGCATTATTGTGATAAAAGAGAACCTTTTTCTTCACCAGATGGGGTGTTTTCTTTAACAGTTCCCTTAAGAAATTGTTCCAGTATTGTGGCATAATATGAATATGTGATTATTTTACCCTTTTCAATGCAGTAGAAGAATATTGCACCTTGGGAATCCCAAAAGATGGCCGCCATGATTTTTCTTGCTGACAAATCGGTTTTCACTTTCTTTGGAGCATGTTTGCCAAAGGAAATCCATTGTTTGGATTGTTGCTTTGTCTCAGGCTGATAGTAATGAATCCAGGTTTCATCAACTGCCACAAAAACTCATTTGGATTGCATTGGAAAATGTTCAAATGGTAACACAATTCTGCTTGTTGTCAAATGTGAGCAACTGCGGCACCCATCTTGGCAGCAGGCTTCTCATTCCCAAATATTCACGCAGGATATTATGTACTCATACATTTGAGATGTGTAGGATCTTAGCTATCTCATGGATTTTCATTTCCATCACAATTTCTGGAACTTTGCTCACCATTTCTGCTGTTCTGACATCAACCAGCTGTCCTGTGTACTCAGCAAATCTCGTGCTCAAACGGCCACATCAAAATTCTGTGAATCACTTGTGGACCATGTCATGTGATGGAGCAGAGTCCTCATTATAATTTTTCAGCATTTCTTCCATTTTCTTCATTCTCTTACCATGCAAAAAATAATGCTTTTTGCAAACATGAAATTGACTTTTCTCCATTTTCTGTGAAGCAACATAAAACTAGAGCATTTACTGGCTCCCAACAGTGCTCTGAGAAACAGGTGATGAATTTCTAGAATAGATTTATGGAAACAGGATCTACCCTTAATAAAAATATTGCCATGTTCTTATAGAGGAAAAATGCATCCTAGAAAAGTTAGAATAAAGTCTGAAAAGTCTCTGGGAAAGCTTACAGAGGAATCCGATGAAAAAGCCCTATAAAAAAATCTTATAAGATAACTGTAGGTCAGGAATTGCAATTATGTGATATTAGAAGAGATAATATCTGCAATTGGGTGTTGGTGATGCTAATGATTGCTCTACTATCTTTGTTAAGTAGATTTTCCGGGCTTGTGGGTGGACAAAGCATGATTTTATTTACAGGAAGAATTAATGAACATTAATGCAAATATTCTTAAAAGATGTGAGAGATGTGTTTGCAACATCAGGACATAATTTAGAACACTTTCTATGATGAAGGTATATGGTTTTTATAATAAAATTTGCATGAGAAATCCCTGTGCTTAAATTTAGGAGGCTATGGATGTCTGAATTGGCAAGCAAACAGCATGCTTCTCAATGCTAAGAAAGTTCATGTAGGCTGGCCATGCATCCAAAGAAGAGTGTCTATATATTTAGGCTTATCACAACTGGTGTTAATCCAGTAAAATATAGTTTCTTGGCTTTTTGATTTTCAATGAGAATTTCTCCAGTGATGAGAATTCACCAAACATTTTGACTGTTGCTCCATCAGATATCTTCTGAGAAACTGTGATTTTTGGCTGGTATTGCTGTACCACCAATATTAGGTGAATTTTAATCAAGTGATCATAGCCAAAAAGTACAAAAGCATTTTACTGGAAGGCTCTAGAGTTTATCTTGAGTCTTAGAAGCAATGTCATGCACAGAAAAGTAGAAGCTAGCTGTTTAGTTAGATGCTTTTGGAGATCTTGCTCTTGTAAGGTAGTTTGTTTTATTTTAGGAATCACTAACCAAGGTAGTACATACACAGCTGTTTAAAACTGAAATAGTCTATATAGGCATAAAAGCTGGTGAAGAGGTTGTTGACAGAATTATTCATATTGAGCTTAAATCCCCAATAGGTGCATGGCCCCCAAGCATACATTGATTAAATGTAGTAACTTGCTTCACAGCAGTGTATGTGTTTAACTGGGGCATGGCAAACTGAAGGGAAAAGTTATAAACACAGCAATAGCAATTAATTTCCTGTTAAAAAGTATATGTCACAAAACTGCTTAAAACGTATTTTATTGGCTTAAGTGAGCAAATGCAGTTTAAGGGGTAGAAAAATTAATGATATTCAATAAATAATTCTTCATGCCATATAAAGTTGCTATGGAAGTCACAAAACTTCTTTTTGGATGCAAGATGAATCTAATTTCAATTTTACAAAATTAATTTATGTGCCTAATTTAATTATTCAAAATGCCCAATGAAGTTGTTCACCATTTTGATCTTATACAAGATGCTGGCTTCATCAAGCTTACAAGTATGAAAATTACAAATATTTGAAAGTACAAAATATTAAAATTCGGATAATAACACTATTAAAATTATAAGATAGAAAATACAATACAAAAGAATGTTACATAAATATTTACAAGATAAATTCGTTCACTGAATAGTAACAGCCTTCCATTAGAAGTGCTTTTAAAGCCAGTTTGTACTTTTTTCAGACTTAATGTTTTTTATGCTACTGGCAGTTTATTATATAGTGATACTGCATCATGTTTGAAGCTATGACGGAACAGGGCATCTTCTCCTTTAAATCATTATTCTGAAACTAATGCAGCTATTTAAATAGGTCACTCCTTTTGCATAATACACTTAAATGTTTCCTGCATCCAATTAAAAATATTTTTAAAACTAAATTATTTAAAATTTTAAACTGTACCTACCCCTTAAACAGCAAGAAAGCTCAGTAGTATGCATTAAATTATTAAACAAGTCACAATAATTAACCTAATTGTTCTTTTTCAGTCATTTCATTCTCAAACACTTAAACCCAAAGTGCAGCACTTAAGTGAAGTTGAACCTGGCTCTGTTCCAAGAAAAGTGTTTATAGAGCAACAGCAAAGAAGATATTTCTCTAAAAACATAAAAGACTTAATAGCCTCTTATAACATAAGTCCCATAGAACTCATTCCACCACATACTATGCAGAGAATTTTTGAGGGTCAAGAAAGCTATGGAATACATAGCAAAGCAAATTTTCTTCCCTTAGAATTATTTGACGATGAAGATTTTGAGGTTAGGTAAGGACATATATATTTTGTAACTACTTTGTATTGTATGGCAATAATTGGTAAGTTTGACAAGAGGATTGTTTTTAATTACCGTATATATTATAGATAATTATATAGTAATGGAAAATGCTACATTTACAATTAATAGGAAGCTTGCTGCATTATGCAAGACAAAATAATGGTACTTTATAAATTGTGTGGTGATAAAGACTGCATATATCAATATTGTTTTATTAATTAATTTAATCCTTTAAATAACTTCTGTACAAGGTACCTTGATACAGGGGATGTCAAAAATTAAATTATACAATGTATTGCATTAATGTTAGATAACAAACCTCTCTAATCTGTTCATAAATACAAGACCAAAATATAACAATGAAAATGAAGGACATAATACAAGATAAATTAATTAATACAATATCTTACGCATGTCCTCCCAGGGGCCTACTATGGTAATTGTGGGAAATGGTGCTCCTGGGGCCCAGAGCTCATTATTATTTGTGTTCATCTAAGGATGAGAGAGTCTATGACAAATGCCCAGTCAACACTGGTCCACAAATGTGCTAGACCCACAACCTGATACTTCCTGGAACACAGTCTGATGGATACCTTTCCTGTGGGTTGGAGGATGGGGAGTCGCAAAGTTTAACTGGGTAACCGCATAATTCCCAACCTCTGGTTATTATGTAAGATTGTATTTGTATCTGCTGATAAAAGTCAGTTATGGGGAGGGGCCATTGCATGAGCTGACACACTCCTGAAGGCGATTTGGTCCCTCTGTCTACATACTGGGAGATGACACCCTGGGTAGCAAGTTCCAAGCCAGGATTCTCACCTAAGCTGGGGTGGTGTCAAGGTTATAAGCTTCCCATCAGAGACATTTGCCCCCTCCTAAGGAGTGTCGCCTTGTCGTGGCGGAGGGGCTCAGTACCTGAACCAGACGGCCTACTAAGTGTTATTTTGACTACTGGTAGGCAAGAGGTAAGGGGAAGCTAAGAACATTCCAAACGGGTAGATGGGGCTCGTTAGTCTTGGTTGACGACTCATCTAGGAGAAGAGGACTCCGAAATCAAACTCCCCCAGGGGCTCCTACTATGGTAGGTACGGGTTTGGCGTACCCGGGGCCCCGAGCCATACTCTCGATTGAGTTCCTCCAAGAGGTGAGAGGGCACATGCCAAACGCCCAATCAACTTTGGTCCACTTTTGTGTTTGACCTCCCACCTATTACCTCCCTGTACACAGTCTGACGGATAACCTACGCGCGGGTTGGAGGATGGGGTGACGCAAGGGGTGACTGGGTAATCGCATAAGTCCCAGCCCCTGGTTATCATGTAGGATCTGTGTGCGTATCCGCTGATAAAGGTCAGTCCCGGGGAGGGGCCATTGCATGAGCTGATGCACTCCTGAAGGCGATTGGGTCCCTCTGTCTATACATTGGGAGGTGAGACCCTAGGGTGAGCAAGGTCCAGGCCAGGACTCTCACCTAAGCCGGGGTGGCGCCCAGGATGTGAGCATGCCATCGGAGACATCTGCAATGGTGGAGGATTAATGCGCCATGAGTTCCAAAACTCAAAACAAAAACAAACCAAAAGTTCATGTAAAGGAAGTAGTCGAGTGTTGTGGTCCTCGCTACTTAGTAATCTCGAGAACTGAGGAAGGAAAAAAGTTTCTTTCGGTGAGCCCATTTGTAATCCAGAAGGGCCTGGATAAGATAGCTGGTCCAGTGAAGTCATGCACTAGATCGCGTAATGGCACGCTTCTAGTAGAAGCGCATTCAGCAGAACAGGCAGCTAAAATACAAAAAGCAAACCTGTTGGCCAGCTATCCAATACGTGTTGACCTGCATAAGACTTTGAACTCGTCACGCGGTGTCGTTAATACCCGCGCTTTAGACGGACTCAGTGTGGAAGAGATTAAGGAAAACCTAGAAGATCAAGGTGTTACTTGTGTCTATCGGGTTCATCGCAAAGAAAGCGGTGAATTGAAGCCTACTCGTACCCTGTTCCTGACCTTTGATCGGGTAGATCTCCCACAAAGGATTAAGGCAGGGTATGAATCCATCGAAGTTAGGCCGTTCATTCCGAACCCACTCAGGTGTTTCAAGTGCCAGCGCTTTGGACATACAAGCGAGCTTTGTAAGGGACTAGCTACATGCCCTCAATGTGGAGATGAACTCCACGATGGTGCATGTACTACAGCTCCTTCATGTGTTAACTGCAGAGGTGAACATCCATCTAGTTCCCGAGACTGCCCCCGCTTTGTAGAGGAAAGAGCGATTCAAGAGATACGGGTTAAAGAGAAGGTGTCCTTCTCGGAAGCCCGGAAGATCTTGCGTCTACGCCAACCCTCTGTTCCCAGATCTGGAACCTATAGCTCTGTTGCAGCTAAAGCGGTAGCGAGCAGAGAGATCGCAACGCAGACCAGCGATTTAAATGGGGCAACAATTTCTGAAAAGACACTTGTTGCCCGAAGCTCTATTCCAAAGCCCTCAACAACGGCACGCACATCTGCGTCAACGTCTACAAAGTCCGTAAGTGCAAAGAACATGAGCGCTACATCACCATCAAAATCATCAAGATCAACACAAGAAAGAAGCAAGCCCGTAAGATATGATGCCTCACCGATCAAGTTCAAGAAGACTTATACAAGAAATGACTTCCTCAAGGAAAATTGTACCTCCGATCCCAGTACATTTAAGGGATATAAGAGTCCCCGGACATCTCCTCGAAGATCTCGAAAATCCTCTTCTGGAGAATCTTCAGGGGTGGACTCAGACCGGCGTCTTTCATCTTCGCCGGTCCCCATTAGCAACCGGTTCGAGACACTCGAACCCAAGTTTGCTATGGGAAGACGCACGTCCTCGGCAGAGGACATGGATTTGGACCAATCTGCCCACACTGGGAGACCCCCAGTGGAAAAGAGGCGCGAAAAAGCGTCCGAAAAGAACGTCAGCCCAAGAGAGAAAAGGGCTAAATTAGTTCGACAACCGCCTGCTCCAAAGTAATGAAGAGTTACCTTGGAATTACCTATCCCATACACAATGCAATATGACTATCCTACAATGGAATGTACGTGGCATTCGAACTCAAAGGCCAGAACTTGAGCTCTTGCTCAGAGAAAACGAACCTCTGGTCGCATGTTTGCAAGAGACTAAGCTACGTCCTCGAGACGCTTTCCATCTAAGGCGATACACCCCAATACGGTGTGATGTTACACCAGAAGAGGGTGTACCGGCACATGGCGGCGCTATGATACTTGTCAGAGATGACGTATATATGCAAACTCTACCTTTGCACTCTGATATACAATCAGTTGCTGTATGGATTAAACTGCCAAACATACATTTCACTATCTGTAATGTTTATTTGCCTCCCTCCCATGACTTCTCGCACATTGATTTAGAAGATCTAGTTTCCCAGTTGCCAACACCTTTTCTGTTGGTGGGAGACTTCAATGCGCACCATCCACTTTGGGGTTCAAGTCGCGCTTGTGCGAGAGGTACACTCATTTCCGATTTTTTGGACAGTCACAACCTAGCTCTCCTCAACACTGGAGAGCCTACATTCATTTCGGACTCTCATAACAGCTTCTCACACCTTGACCTTGCAGTTTGTTAACCTCAGTTGGCAGTCTCCTTACAATGGAATGTCATCTCTGATTTACACTCTAGTGACCACTTCCCATGTCTTATTAGTCTCTTGACGCAACATACGTATTCCACACGTATGCCCAGATGGCGTTTGGACCTTGCCAACTGGAACCTCTACACCCAGTTGGCTGTCTTTACGTACAACGAGCACGACTCAGTGCATAATTTGGCGCAGCATCTCACGGAGACGATTCTCTCTGCTGCTGAACAGTCGATTCCGCGGTCGACTACACAGCCCCGTCGATTTCCCGTCCCCTGGTGGACGGAAGAATGTCGGAATGCCATTCGTGCTCGAAGGCGTGCACTTAGGGTTTTCCAACGTCACCCTACTTTGGAAAACCTGATTGAATACAAGAAAATGCGCGCCAGGTCCAGACAAGTCATTAAGGATAGCAAAAAGTCATCATGGAGCAAATTTGTAGCTTCATTTAACCGACACACACCTTCCTCGGTTGTGTGGGATAGATTAAGGCGTGTTGCAGCTAAAACGACCCAAATACCAATAGCGGGACTAAAAACAGCCACAGGAGCTGTTGTTGATTCATTTGAAGTGGCCAATACCTTTGGCAGTGCTTTCGCACAAGTGTCTAGCTCGGAAAACTACTCCCCTGAGTTCCTTCCATTTAAAACTCAGGTGGAATCTCAAGGCTTCTCGTTTCGTTCTAGAAACGTAGGAGATTACAATCGCCTTTTCACCATGGCGGAGCTGGAGCATTCCCTGAAATCTTCGCGATGTTCAGCACCAGGACCGGACGGTATTCATGTACAAATGTTACAACAGCTCTCTCCTGAAGGTAAGGCATTCCTGCTCGAGGTCTATAATCGTGTTTGGGTTGACAGTATACTCCCAGAAAATTGGCGGGAGGCCACCGTTATTCCCATCTTGAAGGCTGGGAAGGACCGTCATCTTCCCTCCAGCTATCGTCCTATTTCCCTCACCAGTTGCGTTTGCAAGGTGATAGAACGCATGATCAATGGACGATTGGTATGGTGGTTAGAAAGTCGTAACCTACTGACTAACATCCAGTGTGGTTTTCGACAACGCCGTTCAACTGTTGACCATCTTGTGTCAATATCGACACAGATAATGGACGGCTTTATGAAGAACTGTCAAACCGTTGGCATATTTTTCGATCTTGAGAAGGCTTATGATACGTGCTGGCGAGCAGGGATTCTACGTTCCCTGTATGCCTGGAACATACGTGGACGCCTACCACTTTTCATTCAGGAGTTTATGAAGGACCGCTTTTTCCGAGTAAGGGTCGGCTCGGTTTTTTCTAATTCTTTTGTTCAGGAGGAGGGAGTACCTCAGGGTTCGGTGCTAAGTGTCACGCTCTTTGCTATAGCAATTAACTCCATCTGGAAATGTGTTCCACCTGGAGTTTCGTCATGCCTATTCGTAGACGACTTCGCTGTCTATTGCACTTCTCAGCGCACGGCGTTCTTACAACGGTGCCTGCAGCAATGTTTGGACAACCTTAGAGAATGGAGCGTGAAAAACGGCTTCCATTTCTCAACTGAGAAGACAATCTGCGTTAATTTCTGGCGCCGTAGGAGACGATTACCACCTTCGCTCCGATTTGGTCCAGATGAATTTCCCTTCGCAGAAGAGACGCGCTTCCTGGGTTTGATCTTGGACAGGAAGCTTAGTTGGTCGTCACATATTGCACAGCTAAGAGCGAGATGTGACCGTTCCCTAAATATTATGCGAGTACTGAATGGCAAATCGTGGGGAGCGGATCGAACAGTTTTGTTGCGAATATATCGCGCATTGGTCCGATCCAAGCTAGACTATGGGTGTATTGTTTATTCGTCAGCACGACCATCTGTGCTGAGAAGATTAGACGTGGTCCATAATAGGGGCATCCGCATTGCAACAGGAGCTTTTCAAACAAGCCCAGTGGTGAGCCTTTACGCCGAGTCCGCAGAACCTCCTCTGCAATATCGGCGTGAGATTCTCTTGGCAAATTATGGTTGTGCGCTTAGATGTATGCCTAAGCACCCAACGTTCGCTTCTTTTTTCACCACCACGCTAAGAGAACGATATAGAAATAGCACACTTAATCCAAAGCCTGCGGGGTTCCGTTTCCAAGAGCTCCTAGTGAAGCTTGGAGTGGAACTGCCTGTGATGTTCGCCAAGGGCGAGAGACTTTACCCCCCTTGGCTATCTGGCACGCCCCATGTAGATCTTGGGATGACCATGCACCAGAAGTCCATGATGCCTATTTCAAGTATCCGCACGTGTTTCTTAGAATTTTTGTCAGGCTACTCTGACCGTAGATATATTTACATCGATGGATCAAAGAACACCAACGGTGTTGGATGTGCTTATGTTTATGGAACCGAACCATATACATTCGGTTTTCCAAATAGCACTTCCATTTTTACTGCAGAGCTTTATGCAATCTATCGAGCCGTTTTGTATGTTCGCCGTCGTAAATTAGGTGACTGCCTGATTTTGAGCGTATCCCTTAGTGCACTGCAGAGCCTTTGTCAGTTGTACAACCCCCACCCTATTGTACAACGTATCCAGGATGCCCTCCATGTTTTACACGCTTCTGGTGTTGATGTGGTGTGTGCATGGATTCCTGGTCACGTAGGTTTGCCTGGGAATGAAATGGCAGATTTAGCAGCAAAGACGGCAACTACAGAACCCAGAATTATCATCTCACGTGTTACTTCGGAAGACTTTAGGCTTGAAGTGCGGAGAGCGGTGCTGTCGTCCTGGCACGACGAGTGGTCAGCTCTCCGCGGTAATAAGCTTAGAGAAGTGAAAGAACTTCCGATAAACTGGGTAACTTCCTGTCGCACATCTCGTCGCGAGGAGGTTAGTTTGGCTCGATTAAGAATAGGGCACTGCAATTTTTCGCACGGTTACCTATTTAAAAGGGACCCTGCGCCTCTATGTCCGCTGTGTGACAACGTTTTGTCGGTTCGCCATGTGCTCCTAGAGTGTTACTCTCTAGCGCACCTTCGGGATTCTCTGCAGCTGCCTGCCAGACTTGCAGAGGTCCTAGTGGACGACAAAACAGCGGTTGATAGAGTTTTTAATTTTTTAGCGCAGTGCAATATAAATTTGAGGATTTAAAATTTTTAATTATCTGTTTCTGATTTTGGACATATTTATCACCTTGTTTCATATCTGGCTATTGCCACTGCTTTTTTCCTTGTATATTTTGTTGTCTCTAGTATTTTTATTTTTTGAGTGAAATTTATATCTGGCTATTGCCATGAGTCTGTTAAGGGCGCTGATGACCTAGAAGTTGAGCGCCCTTAAACCAAATCCAATCCAATCCAGAGACATTTGCAGTGGCAGAGGATTAAGTCCCTATTGCACATATCAAAAGATCAAACAAAACACATCAGGTTGGTGTTGTTTTTATAATTTAATACGGTGATGTTGATAAGCTTTTGACTCTTTCGTTATCTCGGATCCTGGTACTGGATGGAATGAACATACACTCGGGGTTAACTTTAGTGAAATATTTTATTCGCACCTTCTTGCTTACAGTATTTAAATCGTATTACAGTAGTAAGTCTTTTATTTCAGTGGATCGACTTCCCTAGCATCACCGAGATTTAATGTCTGAAAATTTAGCGATATTTCACTAAATGTGTTTTCTATCACTTTACACTTCATCTATTATACGTCCTTTCATTTAATTGCACACTTCGTATTAACTAACTTATTAAAGTTAGCTAATGTTTCACTTATTTTACACAAATTAACGGTCTTCAAACACTTAGTAAATTTACTTTTAGTATTTTATGATGCGCACACATAAAAATGCGTCCATCTACACCAAAGACATAGACGCTATTAATTAGACAATTGGCGCCGCATCACACTTCTTTTTGTGTACATCCGCGTATGCGTCCATCAAATAGTTCCTGTATTGTTAGGGAAGCGATCCTTAGCCATTCTCCCTTCGCTTTCAATATTGAACACATATAATTTTTTTATTTATACATATATATTAAAATTAAATATGGAAATATTTATGACGTCTTTAAATAAACTTAATTGTTTGTAGCAATGAACATTAGTAACATGTTTTCGTCATTTAACCAACTCATACCAACATCAAAAACAAATTACACTCTTAAAAAATATTCACATAAACGATTTTCTTTTGGGGTCTTACAATATCCTGTCTCACATGCCCCTTGTTTTGTTTTTCAAGTTGTCACCTACATTTATAATCTTGAAACACAATACAATACTTCTCCCTATTCCTCTAATACTAAATATTTTGAACAATACCTTTTTTTTCTTTACAGTCTTCTTTGTTGTATGTTTTTGTCTTTTGGTTTTGGCATTACACAGCATGTCTTTACAATTTTACATATTCAGTTACCACACAATACAACACCAAGAATATTCCTAAGTTTTTACATTTGACATTGACACAAATATTATTTAAGTGTATTATGGTTTATTGTGTGCCTTTTGACTTATGTTCCTTGTTATGAGGAGAGAAAAACAGGATACAAATCTTGAGCTAATGATTATGATCACATTTATGGCAATTTTATTCATTTCTTTGTCCTCTGTCTTGCAAGCTTATTATGTATAGGCAGGTTGTTGAGTCAATTCTTAAACTCTGATGTTACTAATGATGCTATTATGACATTGGGTTCTTATTCACTATTTTAGTTCGGCATTTCTTCCAGCTTAACATTGGCTATATCCATCTTAATTCATGGGCATTGCTTTTCTGACTATGGTTTTCCTTACTTCACTAATTGTCACCTCTTTATCTCTTATCTCTATAAGAGAAAAATTCTATATTTATAATTATTCTGCAACTATATTATTTTTCTTCTTAATTCACCCTCAACACCCTTGTGTCAAAAATATTTTCTCTTTGTCATAACAATTGATTCCTTTTTATTTTTGTTCCTGACATCCTTATGTCAAAAACACATTTTTTTTTCGTCGTTATAATTCACTTCTCTAATGACAATCAGTATTCTCATCTGTCCTTGTTGACAATGCTCTCAGTGGTCATTATAGCCAATGACTACGTTGATTTCCTTTCTTGTTGTATTTTCCAACCTGTATATAATTTTCTATAAGAAACCCATTAAAAATTATTATTTTTCATCATCTCTACTGTTCCTATCTTACATGTTTGTTGGCAAAGACTATTTGGTCCTTTCTTTGTATGGTTTTAATTTGTTTTTATGGTATCTTCCTACCAGCTTGCCATTTGTATTCTGTAGCTCATATGTATGGTCGCCCAGCTGTTTTGTTATGACCAGCGGTCCAGTATACAGTAGTTCCATTTTCCCAGATCTTTTTTCAGATGCCTTGGATGTTTTGTGCCTTCTTAGGAGCACCTTTTCTCCAATTTGTGGGGACCATTTCCTGATGAACCTTTTTACTTTATTTCTCCCTTTTTCTGCTTTTTGCTGCAACCTCCTGAATGCCAATTGACATTTTTCGTTTTCTGTCAGTTCCCTTTGGGCAGCCATCGTAGTGTCGATGTCAATTGTCAATCGCTTAGGTTTTGTGTTGGTCATCAATTCGATTGGGGCAAACTTGGTCATGGGGTTCACTGAATTATTGATCACCTCCTCTATGTAGCTGCATTTTTCCGTCCAGGAAGTGTGGTCTCTGTCGCAAAGTAGGCGGAAATATATACATATATTCCTCATCGTCCTTTCTGTTGGATTTCCTTGAGGATAATATGCTGATGAGTAATATAACTTTATTCCCAATGTTTGTAAGGTGTCCTGGAACAATTTACTTCTATGCATTGTTGCATTATCAGAAAGAATTGCTTTTATATTCCCATATTTTGGAATATAATCTTTAATGATTTTGTTCAGGCAAGTCCTACTTTTGATGTTCCTGATGGGGTATATTTTAGTAAATTTTGTAAAAATGTCAAACATGACGAAGATATATTTGTTTCCATCTTTCCCTCTTGGTAGCTTGCCATGTTCATCAATGCATACTAACACATTTTTCTCATCTCTCAAGATGGATTGTGGAACAATATCATATCTTATTTTGATTGGCTTGGTCTTCTGACATAAGTCGCATGAGGAAATTAACTTCCTGACTTTCTTGCCTAGATGTTTGATGTATAGTACTTCCTCAATTGCAAGCATTGTTCTTTCAGTACCAGAGTGAAGCATCGAGTAATGGAATGCCAAAATAGCCCTATCCTGTAAGGAATTTGGTACCATCATTTTCCACTTCCTTGCATCGCGACCATGTAATTTGAACAAGAACATTTTAACAATTTCTAAATTTCCCTATCTTGGCTTCCAATTTTGGTACTATTTCTGGAGCCTTGTCGAATAGCCTCTTCAATTCAGGGTCTTCTTGCTGTAGCTTCACCATGTTTTTGAAGTCTTGTAAAATTCCGTTGCCTTCCTTATTATTTATTTGCATAATTTTGATTTCATTGTGTGGATTAGATATCGTCTCGGGTATGTGACTTTCTGATTTTAATCTGGACAATAAGTCACTAAAGATGTTCTCCTTGCCTGGGATATGTCTGACCTCTATGTCATGCGACGTTATTTCGTGTATGTACCTCGAGATTTTGGAGTTGGTTAGCTTGCATTTTTGGATGAAGGACAGGCTTACGTGGTCAGTATATATAATGATTTTATAGTGGTAGATATAGTGCCTGAACTTTTGTAATGCAAAATGGATTGCACCTATCTCTAATTCCGTTATACAGGCATTGGCTTCTATCTTGGTTAGAAATCTAGAAGCTGTGGCAATTACATGTTTATTACCATCTGCATCTTCTTGTGCCAATATTGCTCCATATGAGTGCGCACTCGCATCGGTATATATTAGAAAAGGTGACTCTGGATCTGGTCGTTCCAGGAGAATACTATGTTTAAAAAGTTCTTTGATTTTCTCAAAGGCTACCTGGTGTTTGGCATTCCATTCCTGCTTAGTGTCCTTTCTCAACAGTTCCCTAAGGGGTACTAATTCCTTAGCATAGTTAATCACAAATTTTGACTGGTACTGTAGAATGCCCAGAAACCTCCTTAACTGTTTCAAGTTACGTGGGGGTGGTATACACTCTATGGCCTTGACTCTCTCTGGATTAGGTTGTATCCCATCAGGCGTAATGATGTGGCCTAGAAATTCTGCCTCTTTAACAAAGGATTCACACTTCTCCAAGTTCAGAGTCACGTTGCTTTCCTGAAACTTGGATAACACATAATCTATGTGATGCAAGTGTGACTCGGGATCCTTGCTGTATACCAGAAAATCGTCAACATATTGCGTCACAAAAGCCTCAATAGTATCCCCAAAAACTTTGTCAAGCACCCTCAGTGGTGGACTGCTACTGGTTGATAATCCAAAGGCGCACTTCAAAAATTGGTATACTTTTCCTTTGTGCAAGAAGCAGGTATATTTCCTGACGTCTTGGTGAAGAGGAATTTGCCAGAATGATGCTGTCAGGTCAAGGCTGGTAAAATGTTGACCTCCCTTCAATTTCGATATCAGTTGGTCTACCCCCTCAGGCCTGCTATGATCTGGTAAGGTATGCACATTTATTTTCCTTGCATCAATGGTCATCCTCAATTTGCCTTCTTTCTTGTGGACCCATACCACTGGATTCACATAACATGAGTCCGACGGTTCTATGATTCCGTCTGCTAACATTTTCTGGATCACTCGGTCAGCTTCCTCCCTAATGGAGTTGGGGATGGGCCTGGATTTATGCGAATAGGGGGTGATATCTTTAACTTTAAAAGTATGTACATACTTATTGCATGTGCCTGGCTTTTTATTAAAAACTTTCCTGTTTTTAATTAATATCCTTCTAAGATGGTTCCTTTCCTCTTCGGAGATGCCATGTGCTCCCCAGACCTTCTCATCGATCAGCTGTGACGTCGGTTCTTCTTCATCTGTTGGTAGTGGTTCAGGTTGGGAGTTGTTCAAGGTGGTGTATTCATCTTCTGTGCAGATCCAATGGCTGCAAACATTAGTATTCTCCTCACTCGTCCAACCTGTTTTCTTCTTACCTATCCTTAGGTCTACCAACCTATTCTCGTGGACATTGATGTTCTCCACAAAAAACTGCTCATTCGGATGGATCCCTGTCTGGTCTGGTTCCTCCTGGCATGTTTCTTCCTGCAGGAACTTCGCAGTGCACTCCGAGGTTCCCTCCTTGATGACAAATTCATGTAGGTCATAATCGATCACTAACCTCCAAAGATTAAGCAAATCACTGCCAATGATTAGGGTAGCTGTTAGTCTAGGTATTACCAGGGTGATAAAATGGAACTTCCAGCTCCCAATTCCTATTACCAGCCTTACCTGGTATTTAACATGTTCCTTTTTGTTGCCAATCGCTGTGCTGCAATATACTCCACACACAGGCAAGAATTCAGGATTTCCCTTTGTTATTAATTCCTGGAACAGCTGTTTGTCACATACTGATGTGCTGGCTCCTGTATCAATCATTGCTGGCAATTTGATACCCCATACTTTAAGCCTAATCATTGGTGGATTAGTTATTTCCTTTATTTCGCTTGCCTGTCTCCTTAAGGTACATATGTGATGTCGGTCAATATTGCCCCTACTGCCACACAGATCAACTTCCGGGACACAAAGTTGACTTGTACTTAGTTTCCCTGGATGTTAGAGGTGATTGTTGTTTCAGTATTCTGTGCAGCATCGGCTCTATTTGGCACATTTTCATCCTGTTCCTGTTGTCTTATGTTGCCGGTGTTCCATTGCTTTCTGCCCCTTTGGTGTGAACCCCTATTGTATGACGACCTTTGGCTGTTTAAGTATTCCCTACAGAATCGTATGTGATTCACTTGATGGGTACGGTCTCCTGGCCTCCCCCGATCATACCTATGTGTTCGGTATCTCGTTTCACCCCTTGGTATTGTGTTGTGGTACCGCTGTCTCGTGTTCTCCATCCTTTCGCCATGATTGTGTGGTTGTGGGAAATGGTGTGCCCCTCTCCCCCTATCATGGGTGCTCCTAATATTTCTATCTTCTCCCTCATTCTGGTTGTTTGTAGTCGCGCTTCTGTTTAAGATAGGTGAGTTTGGGTGACCGTTTCTATGTCTATGCTCATTAGGCCGACCATTTTGCATTTTGAAGGCTGTCAGTAATTCTATCATGTCTGCAAAATCTACTGGTCTCGCAACAATTAACCCTGTTCTCACTGTGTCTGGGAAATGTCTTGTTATGCTGGTAATTAACTCTGCTTCTGACAGGTTAGGGTCTAATAGCTTCCCTTTGTTGACTGCTTTCATAAAGTAATCGACTAGCGATAACCCCTTGGTCAGATCATATCTGCCTGTCGCTAGCTCTACCCTAGTCTGGTTTTGCTTAGCTGGGCCCCAATACCTTGATAGGAATAGATTTCTGAATGAGCTATATGATTCATGACCAGCTAGTGTTAACCTTAGCCATTCTAACGCTTTGTTTTTTAAGCTTTTCTTAACTATCATCATCCTAAGCTCATTTGCTATCCTTTTCACTTTAAAATACTCTTCCATCTCTTTAACATAGAGTTTTGGATCGTCTCCCTTCTCCTCATCAAATGTTGTTGTTGTTAGCTAATGCTGGATT
Source organism: Tenodera sinensis (assembly GCA_030765045.1). Lineage (NCBI taxonomy): Eukaryota > Metazoa > Arthropoda > Insecta > Mantodea > Mantidae > Tenodera > Tenodera sinensis. The sequence goes on from CM060969.1 coordinate 50,511,478, forward strand.
CTGACAATGAAGTCATTAATCCTCTTGCTCTCCAATAAGAAGAGAGCAATAGCAGTAATAGTAACCGTTTTTTTGAGAGCACCATATTTTTATGTTTTGGCGGTCACATCACTCTCTCACAAACCCCAGAATGTCTGGAGGACCACACCTGCCGTTGGTTTACGGGTCTCACCGACCTGACCGGGAGAGTTATCAAAATAAATTCACCGACCATATCCTCTGATTACCAATCAGAGGACGTATTACATGCCATGACAGGTCAGCATGTTGGGGTTAAGATTTTATAGAGAACTGGAGAGATTGGAAAAATAAAGACTCCCTAGCCCTCGGGAACCCTAATAGCATCGGGGTCGGAAGAGAACAAGAGATGACCAAGGTAAGGTCAGATAGAAAAGTTACAGTGAGGAGCAAAACACCAGTAAGTGGAAGTAATGTTCTGCTCAGCTTGGGTACCTTGTGGTCGCTATTCACATATCCCCTAGACGGAGACCCCTGAGGCAAAAAAGGTAATCTAATAACACTGTTAGCTGAAAACACTGGAAGTAAAACGTCCTAAAATTCCAAATCCACCAAGATAAAATACACCTTACACTTGCTTACTAAAATTAATTTTGGCAACAAACTGCAGTACTGTAGCTACAGCTACTGGGTCATCCATAGTTGAGATCACCCATTTATCCTCATCAAATGTAGGTGGTGTGATTTCATGTAGTATGCTGTTGGTGTAGCATGTGTTGTGTGTTGTGTCATTGTTTAATTGTGAACCTCTTTCTCTATATGGTGAGTCAATATTTTGTACATTATTCAAATAACTTTCATCTTGAACATCACTTGGTACATCTAAATCGTCATTTTGCCTTTGTAGTGCATTCACATCATTTACATTAGCCAAACTTTCTTTTCCTTTTCTCATTTCTTCACAAATTGATTTTAAATCATTCTTTATTTCTAAGTGACTTTGTTTCATATCATTCATAGCATCTTGTTGTGATTGTACTACATCAACCAGTCTTAATTTTAGGAATGACAATTTGTTCTACAGTTTCATTAATAATTCCTTTCCTTACTACCTCAATTTCTTTCCTTAATTGCTCAGTTATTTCTACTTTTACATTTGTAATCTTACAGTCTACACTTGTATTACATTCTGTTATTTCATCTCTACATCTACCAATTTCTCCTTCTAATACAATCTTATTTTCTCTCATTTCCGATTCTATTTGTCCCATCCTATCTCCTATGATTTCTATCCTAGCTTCTAAAGCTTCCTTTGTCTCATTTAAGTTTTTATGTACTAATTTCAAATTAGTTTCCATTACTTTCATATTTTCTTTACACTCCTATCTTCCTAATTCTATTCTCTTTCCCAAATCTAGCTCTAATTCTTTCCTATTAAGTTTTATTTTCTGCTAAGTCCTGTCTCACTTCTTCCATTTTCTGACCTATCTCTTTTTTATTTTGTTCTAAATCCTGCCTTACTCCTTCTATTTTTTGACCTAAACTTTGTTCTATGTCCTGTTTTAATTCTGCCTTATTTTGTTCCATCCTCTGACCTATCTCTTACCTATTCTGTTCCATTTTCTGACCTATTTCTTTTTTATTATGTTCTAAATCCTGTCTCACTTCCTCCATTTTCAGACCTATATCTTTTTTATTTTGTTCTAAATCCTGCCTTATCTCTTTCTTATTACGTTCTAAGTCCTGTCTCACTCCTTCTATTTTCTGACCTAAACTTTGTTCTAATTTCTCAAACATGATCATTAGTAACCTTTAGTCTTTTCCTATTGCTACCTCATCCTCACTTTCTGGTTCTATTTGATAACTAGGCTTATCTGCCCCTTCCCCTATTCCTGTTCCTAACCCTCTCTCTTTTCGCGACATTCTCGTTTTTTTATTCAGTTCACTTTGGCTGAAAAGCCCTACTATTTTGCCACTTTGCAGTAACAAAAAATGAAACGAATATAAAAATAAAAATTTTTCGTCCTACTTTTTCTCGTTGATTAATCTCGTTACGTGCACCCCCTGGGCGGTTGACCTCGCTAGATGATCTCTGATGTTTTCCCACATGGATTATCCGTTCATCGGCGTTTTTAGGCACTGTGTCGTTGATTTCCAATTTGGTAACGTCTCCGAAGTCGTGAATCTCGAAAGATTGGCGCCTTCTTCCTTTTTGGCACGAAGATTTGGCGTCACTTGGTATTTCACGTAAGTTCATTTCCCATAGATTTTCATTTCACCCGAAATTCGTGCTCTACGTTGGGCAAGCCATTTGGTGCTGTTTTTATAATTTAATACGGTGATGTTGATGAGCTTTGACTCTTTCGTTATCTGGGGTCGTGGTACTGGATGGAATGAACATACACTCAGGGTTAACTTTAGTGAAATATTTTATTCGCACCTTCTTGTTCACAGTATTTAAATCGTATTACAGTAGTAAGTCTTTTATTTCAGTGGATCGACTTCCCTAGCATCACCGAGATTTAATGTCTGAAAATTTAGCGATATTTCACTAAATGTGTTTTCTATCACTTTACACTTCATCTATTATACGTCCTTTCATTTAATTGCACACTTCGTATTAACTAACTTATTAAAGTTAGCTAATGTTTCACTTATTTTACACAAATAAACGGTCTTTAAACACAGTAAATTTGCTTTCACTATTTTATGACGCGCACACATAAAAATGCGTCCATCTACACCAAAGACATAGACTCTATTAACTAGACAATTTGCGCCGCATCACACTTCTTTTTGTGTACATCCGCGTATGCGTCCATCATATAGTTCCTGTATTGTTAGGGAAGCGATCCTTAGCCATTTTCCCTTCGCTTTCAATATTGAACACATATAATTTTTTTATTTATACATATATATTAAAATTAAATATGGAAATATTTATGACGTCTTTAAACAAACGTAATTGTTTGTAACAATGACCATTAGTAACACGTTTTCGTCATTTAACCAACTCATACCAACATCAAAAACAAATTACACTCTTAACAAATATTCACATAAACAATTTTCTTTTTGGGTCTTACAATATCCTGTCTCAAAGTAAATGTAGCAGAAGTGGCAGAGCTGAATGGTCTTTGCTACTTAGCAATTACTAGAACAGAAGAACTGGGGTTTGTGCCAGAGGCAAATTAATCGCTGATTCCATGGACAATCATAACCTGACTCACCTGAACACTGAAGCACCTATATTTCTGTCTGACCCCTTCAATAACTTCTCACACCTTGGCTTGGCAGCAATTGACACTTTACTTGCAGTGGAATGTCATCTCTGATTTACACTCTAGTGACCACTTTCCATGCCTTATTAGTCTCTTAACACAAGACACATGTTCCACGCATGTACCTAGATGGTGCTTAGATCATGCCTACTGGAATCTGTGCACCCAGTTGGTTGTATTTACTTATGAGGAGTAGGGTTCAAATTAACAGGGAGAAATGGAGGACATTTCCCCCTCTCATTAAATAATTTCCCTGGCTCGCCAAAAAAAATTCCTTTCCTGCCAGAAAAGTATTTTTTCTTTATACAAGACATGGAACACTTTTGATGTAGACTGTACGTGGTATGAGCAAAATCATTATATCGCAAGTTAAACAATAAACAATTCACAGGTTCATTAGTTGATTTCGTATTCAGGGTCAATCCAGCATTTCTTCACCAGCAAAGACAATTGCAGCTTGCAGTACTCAGTTCAGTTTCTTACAATGCACTATTAATTATTTGTCAGCATGGGTACATTTGTGACAAGAAAGCAAAAAATTACAGAAAGCAATAACAGTGATGCAAAAAATAACAGCATTACTAAGATAAGTGAAGTTTTCTAATTTGTTCTTACTTTAGAAGCGATGCATTCCAGTTTGAATCTCATTCTTCAATGTCAAGTAATATTAACATCACACTTCTTAGGCAAAAAGTGCAGTGTTGGAAGTGATGTATGTTAGTGAAAATAGTGAGAAGTGCATTACACTAATCAGGGGATGTATAGACAAAGCTCCATTTGAAAAATGGAAAACATATTACCCCTTACTTTCAACAAACAGTTTTCGAAGAGTTATATACTTGTACTGCTCAGAAATACAAAATCCCGGTGCTCTCAAAGACAGTAAAATGCACATTGCTGCCGCTGCTGCTACGTTTTATGTGTATAACACACCAATGCTATTATCACTGGCATTACTACCATTATTGGCATAATATAACACAAAATTAAGTCAGCCCCCTTATCAGAAAGTCTGATATGAATACTGATGAGGAGCATGTGAATGTTTTCTCCCAACATCTCATGGAAACTATACTTTTTGCTGCTGCATAATCTGTTCCCCAGTGGATTTCTCACCTCTGTCGATATCCTATACCTTGATGGATGTATGAATGCTGAAATGCCATTCACGCTTGAAAGCGTACTCGTAGAGTTTTCTAACATAGGTACCTTACATTGGATAACTTAATCCAGTAAACAAAAATTTGTGCTAGATCGAAGAGTTTTGATATTTTTAGCAATGGTGAACATGAATCTGAGGTATTCAATGAAATACTGAAGCCATAAGAGTGAAGAAACATAAGCCTACTAATATAACAAACATTTAGGGACTGGACTTCACTTATCTTTTGTATGTGGTGTAAGTTGAAATTTATCACAAACTTAATACTTGCAAGGCTTTCCTTGCATTAGTGAATATTGAGAAGCAAGGAAAGCCTTGCAAAACTCAAGAACCAGCAGTGGAATGTGGTGGATATTGATTGACTTCTATGCACTTTCAGATCTGGTTATGAAATTTTGACAGGCTCTATTGTAGCTAACTTTAAATGGGGTATATGCAGACACATATAAAAATTGAAGACAGTGGCTGCAGTAGGGGAGCAAACTTAGAACTACAACACCATTGTATTATATCTGCTTGTATTACATCATTAACTTGTGATTTGTGATTATCTAAGATCAATAAAAATGGCCTTTCTTTGGAGCACTTCACATGGTTAAGAAATTGAGAACTTTAGAAAGTTTTCATTTGTCATCCATCCAGTAGAATGTGCTAGTTCTAAACTGCAAGGAGAATATTAATTGAAGTTTTCTTGTTTGAATATTTTCAAAGGAAATGAACAAATGGTGGTGGCACTGTTACCCAATGCCTTTATGAAAAGGCAGATTGTAAGTAGCCTTTCCCTTCCTGCTAAGACATCTATGTCACCTGTTTTGAACCCTTTGTAGATATCACAAATGGTAATGCACAGTGGTTATACCAATTTTATCCATATTCCATACATTTTGTTGGGAGAAATTAAACTGCTGGTACATTGCTCTAAGATTGGAATAGAAACTATCCAAGTTTGCATGCTTGAAGCAAGCTGCTCTTCTTAGACTAATGCTCTCTGGTTTTCTTAAACAGATCTTTAAATGTCTTGATATGAAACTATAAAACAAATTCTTATAGCCATCTACTCTTTCTGCCACATCTCAGGATTGTTATTACAGTTTACAGCTATGGTACTGCATAATGGAAGGTAACTTTCCTTGTTTGCTCATTTGTTAATCCATAGAACCTTTCTGTTGACCTAATAAAGTACTTTTCCAAAAACATTTCCTGATCAATGTTTAAAACTTCTTTTGGTACAAAACTTCTGTCAGGTTTGAAGTCCTCAATGGTAGTAAAGATTTTTATTTTCTCCCAATAGTGCTGCAGATATTACTTAGAAAATACCTGTAAAGTTGCCATCTCCCTTACTGAAGTGCCATGTTCAATTTCTTCTAATACAGCTTTAATTTCCAGATCAGTTCTTTAGACTTTCAATTTTCTTTCCCCAAAAAAGACCTGTTTTACTCTGAAAAGGGGAAAAAACAAATGAAAAAATTTACCTACTAATGTGGAAGATGTATGGGATACAAAATTATCCATTGAAATTGTGTCCCATCCCTCCTGCATTCACATGTCCAAACTCTCTTTCAGTGTCTCACAGAAGAATCTCAACTAAAAAACTTCTGACCAACAAACCACGCTTATATTTTTATTCTTAAATATCACAGCAATCTCAAGTCTTTTCCAGATGAATAGTGAAATACACCCACGTAACACAAGATAAAATGGACTTTCATAGAATAACAGTGAATAAAAAGAAAATAAATACTGATCCATATAGTATAGGCAGTATACTATACAATAAACTACCTATTGAAATTAAGTCCTGTGCAAAAAAGTGTTTTAAAAATAAAGCAGTATCTTATTCATAAAGGTTTGTATAAAGTGAATGAACTGTAATTTGAATTTGAATTGTTATAGACTATGTATGAAGTGTTATAAACTATGTATTTATTGTGATGCAATTACCGTTATCATTACAAACCTTTTGTATAAAATTATTTTGGTCTTTATATATTTTATAAATATTGTAAATAGCCTCTGGCGATGTCAGACACTATATGAGTCTATTGACAGTACTAAACCACTACTACTACCTATATGAAGTTTATAGTGACTAAGTACTTAAACACTGAGATAAAATTGTATAAAATTTTCAGAAATACTTACCACATTTGATAAATTCATTTCATTTCATCTTTTAAATTTACCACAAAGGACACATCATTTCATAAGAGATATACATAAAGATTATGTAAAGATTATTATTTACTATTGCATAGAAGTCAAACATATCTTATATTAATAATAATAATGAATGCTAAAGGGCGTACAGAATAAGAAGGCACAAAAGGTGGAGCTAGACGAAGGTGGGCAAGAGCAAGTAGCCCATCCTAGAGAAGCGACGTACAAAATTTGCTTTTCACTTTTCTCTTTGCACTCATCAAACTCAACAAAGGCTCATTATTGCAAGGAATTCCGTTAAAAAGAGATAGAAATTTTGAAGTCGACTGTCCAAAAAGCAATATTTTAGGTAGCCTGGAGCCCATGATATGAGTGATTGAATAAACACTGCACTCAGCAATAGCAAACAATACTTGACTTGTATCATGATTGTTTATCATCTCATATAATTTTCTTCTCAAGTGGTGAGATGTCTGCAGGAAAGGAAAAGGAATTTAGTTTATTCTTATGAGTGTTCCAAGTCTGACGTATATGTACAATGTTACCTGTGTGTTATAATTACTGTAACTCATTTTGTGCTAAGAAATATGGCATTATCAAAACCTGGTACAAGCGGCTTACAGACGAGTAGGTCAAATGGGAAAGTATTGTATTCAGTGTCGCATATAGTGCAACAAGGTAAAACAACCTTTTCTGAATCAGGGTGACCCTTATGATCCCCATAAGACAGAAAAACGGGTTTCAAATCTGGACGACTTTCAGAAAGACATTCTGCGTCAAACCATTTTTCAAATTTATGATAATGGTGAATACCTTACCATTAAAAAACTCATTCATTTGATGAGGGCTAAAATAGTTTATAAAGGTACCACAACATTTATGGGGTTAATATTAAAATAAAAATGGGATTTCGTTATAGACGAACTAAAGATGGAAGGAAATTTCTGTTAGAAAGGAACGACATTGTTGCTGCCAGAATAATATTTTTGAGAACTGTGAAAGAATTGAGGGACTCATGTGATAGTCATCCCATATTTTATGTTGATGAGACCTGGGTGAATCAAAATCACTCTCGAAAGGACATTTGGCAGGATTCCTCAGGAGATGGTGGCCTTAAAGTTCCCACTGGAAAAAGCAGTAGGCTCATTATTTGCCATGTGGGATCTGCAAAAACAGATTTCATTCCAGAAAGTAAATGGGTATTTTGTTTCAGTTCGAAAAACACAAATTTAGACTACCACTCAGAAATGAATGCAGAAAGTTATAAAGACTGATTTGTGAACAGATTTTTAAATTTACTTGAAGAAGGCTCAATTATCATCATGGATAATGCAAGTTGTCACTCAGAATTAATTGATAAAGTCCCCACTAGAAATGCCAGGAAAGCAGACATTCAGGGATGGCTGCAAACCCACAATATTGCATATAATCCCCTTGAAACCATTGCAGAATTGCTTTTAAAAGTCAACCAAACAAGCCACAAGAAAAGCAGTACAAATTAGATGAAATTGCTCTGGAAAGGGGTCATCAAATTATTTGATTACCATCCTACCACAGTCAGTACAACCCAGTTGAATTAATTTGGGCAAAAATGAAATGTCAAGTTTGCTACCCATAATTCAAAAAACAGAATAACCTTTGGGATCCACAGAAAACCAATACAGACGCTGATATCAAATGCAATAGGTTCCACCCAAGACCAGACAAACAAGCAGTTTAATTCACAGGCTAGAGAACATACAATTTTAAACACAGGAGAAAGAATGCAACATACAATTGGCTCCAATCAACAGATATAGTGTTAAAAACTTACTTGGCTTAAACACTAAAGACAGCATTGCAACAAATAAAAAATCTGAAATCTACCAAGTAGAATGTAATAACTGCAACTGGGTTTATATAGGAAAAACTAAGAGAAGTTCGGAAACAAGAACAAAAGAACATTTCAGATGTATAAAATACAAACAGAAAAATCAGCAGTTGCCACCCATTTTTGGAAGTGCAATCACAACATTAATCCAGGTCCATAATTATTAAAGCATATATCAGGAAACCAAGAATTGTCAACATGGGAACAGATCTTCATTTGGAAAAACAGAGTTTTAATTTAATATACCACAAAGCGATCCATTATACAAGTTCTTAAAACCACCGCTAGAGAAGTCTACAGGAGATACCAGCCCTGTGAACCAACCTCTACAGTTCAGTTGATGTGCAGTTGATAATGGAGGAAAGCTAGCCTCTGAAGCATGTACCGGGAAATTTTAAAAAGTGAGTGTTGTTTAGTATTATTAATCGACTCAAATACTATTTTAATGTCATATATTATTTACATTTTTACACTCCTTCATACTATAAAAAACTTACTCTGTTAGGTATCTTTTTATACACCAAATATTGCATTGTTTTCACTTCTTTAGCCTATTATACATATCTTTCCCAATACTTTTAATCACTCTATTATTTAGAGTTCCCCTAAATGTGGTCCTAAAATAATCTGTTTTGCTTCTCACATTATATGAATGTATATTAAAATTTTTTATATATGTTTCCTTCTATTACATATTTTATACTTTCATAAATATATATGCATGAAACAGTTAAAATATTCAGGCTCTTAACTATAGGCTTAAGCTAGTTATTTCATCAAATTTGCAATAATTCTAATGGCCTTCTTGTTTGATCTGAAAATTTTTTAAACATCTTTTGTATTTGTATTTTGGCATAATGAAATCCCATATTTAATATGTGGATAGACAAGAGCATAATTCTTTTAGTCTGCCTCATTACATACAGACCTTTGTTTATTTTTTGAGTTATGTGTTCTATATGTTGCTTCCAGCTAAGGTGTTAATCAATTACAATCCCAAGAAAATTTGTTTGGCATTTCTCAGGAATATTTTCACCATCAATACCAGTTTTCACATTCTTTAAACACTTTTTAATCTTAAATCTCATCCAACATGTTTTATTAACATTACACTCAAGTCTAATGTCAGATATTGTTTTACTATTTTTAGAATTTTATTTGTTTGGTATTCAATGCCATTTTCAGAAGATCCTTTAATTAAAATCATAATTCACACTACTTTTGTTCTATCAGTACTACCAACTTTTTGAAGTCAGTTTAGTGAGAATTTCAGATGCATTTTGTCTATTAAACTGAATCCTATACCTCCTGTGTTTCATCCCTTCATATTTTCCCCTCTATTATGTTATTATTTATGTTTTGGTTTCATTCATGGCTTTGTTACAGTAAATATATAATGTATAATTAGTTTCAGTAATGACATAATAAAGCAGTTTCAATTCCATCAGAAAATTCACAATTTTACATTTTCTCACTTATTTATTTATTTGCTTATAGACTTTTACAAGTTTCAATCATCGTCAAATAACTATAAAAGTTACAAAACAAAATTACATTATTTTAGTTGTCTCTCTTTGAAAATGTACAGCATATTCAAATCCCCTTTAAGATACAATACATTAAAGGTTTACTAGGTTATATGAACAAAATCTTAGAATTTAATTTAAAAGGTGAGTCAATAACACTGAACAACACTTACAATATATTTTTCTGGAACGCGTTTCGAAGGTTAACTTTCCTCCATTATCAACAATGGAGGAAAGTTAACCTTCGAAACGCGTTTCCCCAATATGTGTCCTGTGTAACGATCCAGCAGAAATGAACGAAGACCACTTGAAGACCTGTGAAGTATTAAGATCAGAAGAAACTACAGTTCAAAAGTATTGGAAAGCACGAATGCTAATGGCTTCATTGCCAGATGCAAATCACTAGAAAACAACAACAATAACACTGTTTTCAAAGTTCTATGAAAGGAAAATCTTAGAAGTTTAATCTACATTCATTTATCTCATATTAGCAACACACTAGTAATATATCAGAACAGAGAACTTGTGTATTTTAAAACTTGGCAATAGTATTGAGTATATCAAATCTGATGCAATCTTTCAATCTCAGCCTTCACTCCACCAGTGTGAGACGAGAGTTTTTACCTAATGTTTAGCAAGTTTAATAAAGTGGATGCATCTCATGTTACAGATCTCCAGAGGACTGGATGTTAACAGGTTTACTTGATGGTATTCAGCACTTTGTGCCAGCCAAAGCATTTCTTCCAATTCTGCAAACTCATGCAAATACAGAGAAACCCCAGGATTTTCCTGCCCTCTTTGAATGGGTTGATGTTGCTGTTAGAGAATATTTTCCTCAAGATAAGCTGTTTAGGTGTATGCATTTAGAGGACTTAACCCAATCATATTTACTACCAAGAATTTATATATTGTTCAAAGCAGAAGATCCTGTGAATTTTGCATGCAGAATTAAGCAAGCAATTGAGAGCAGAAATGTTGCACAGAACATAATCAAGTAAGACACTTCTATGTTAAAATGCACAGTTTTATTACTTTCTTTACTACATAGAGTAAGTAAAGGAAATATTGTATTCCATCCAAAAATTTTATACTGAGATAACCCAAAAGTATGTGTTTTGAGACTCCTTAAAACTAAAATAAGCATTTTTAGAAAAAGGCATGCATGCATGTGCAATTAACAGCATAACTTAAAAAGGAAAAGTGGGTCAAATATCAAGGTTGTAACAAGAAGATTTTCCCAAAGTACCCCAAAGTGCCCTTTATATATGCAATTTTCTAAAAAATTGCTGTGACAATTTTGTGTAAAATACCTTATGTTTAAGACATTTTCATAACAAATGAAATTTATACTGTGACATAGCAGGGTTATTGGAAGGTAAGTGCGAGGCAGTTTATACAGTAAACAAGATAAGGTGTTAAAAGAGAAAAATTAGTCATTTAATAACACTAAACAACACTCACTTTTTAAATTTCCTGGAACATGTTACAGAGGCTAGTTTCCTACATTATCAACTGGACATCAACTGAACTTGTGTGTAGAGGTTGGTCTGCAGACTATTCTGGTAGTGATTCTCAGAACTTGTACAATGATTCGTTCTGTGGGATATTAAAATTGAAATAAACAGATACCACATGAGAAGTTTACTCAGATCAAACACTGAAGACAGCATTCCAGCAAATAAAAAATCAGGAATCTACCAAATAGAATACAATAACTGCAGCCATGTTTAACTAAGAGGAGTTTGGAAATAAGAGCAACAGAACATTTTAGATGTATAAAATACAAACAGAAAAATCAGTGGTTGCCAACCATTTTTGGAAAGAAAATCATGACATTAATTTGGATCCAAAACTATTGAAACAAATATCAGGAAACCAAGAATTGTCAACATGGGAACAGATCTTCATCTGGAAAACAAGGACAGAGTTTTCAGTTCCGATATCCCACAGAACAACCCATCATACAAGTTCTTAGAATCACCTCCAGGGCAGTCTACAGAAGGACCAACCTCTACAAACAAGTTCAGATGATGTCTGGTTGATAATGGAGAAAAGTAACCTCTGAAACATGTTCTGGGAAATTTAAAAAGTGAGTGTTGCTTACTGTTTATCAACCAATTTTTCTATTTTAATGTGATCCAACAACTCTGTCATCACCTTCCAGAATATTAATAAAGGTAAGATGTGCTTGCCCAGTGTAAATACAATAATTGCTAGACAATGCTCTAGATGACATCTCAAACATTGTGGAAAGTTCCTATGGCTGTATAAGTGAGCTCTCTTGCGAAGTGAGATAGTGAGTATGTCAGTGGGCATGTGAATGTGTCTGTTGAGTGAGGAAGCCTGGTGAAGCAAGTATGGCAAAGGGAGTCCTGCAGTATTGGAGAGTGAGTCAGTTGGCGGCAGTCTCGAAAAGTTAATGGATACAACAGATATGAGGATGAGTCTGGTGAGTGAGTTAGCAAGTGCAATGAAAAGTGCTGTTTTTGAAGTGAGTTTCGGATGGGTATAGTGATATACAGTGAGTGAGATTACAGGTATTTTAGACATCTTGTAATAAACTCTCCAGCAAGTGAACCATTCAGAAGAATAGGCAATGTTGGGCATATTTCGTTAAACCAGCAAAGTGACACTGAAAAGTGAACTAGTTCACATAAAGGAAGTGACAGAGTAACCTAAGCAAACTTTTGTTGAGCTAGATTATTTAGTGACCATGGAAACAGAGTGAAGTGATTGTTTTGAAAAACTTGACAGTCACAATATCTTGAATTTTCTGGGTGTAGCCTCTCAAGTCCTCTTCATTGTGAATGACTTCTGCATAACTGATAAACCATAAGAGATAGACAGAACGTTACTCTACAGTAGAACAGCCCATGTAGGGCCAAGGCCTACTGTCCAACTGCCGTGACCCCCGCCTCTACCCCATGCAAAATCTTACTACAAAAATGTGTGTGTGTCTAATGCTCAGAATTTGATGATAAAATCATTCTTCTTCCTGCCTACAAATATTTAGAGACTAGATCTTCTTGATTTTGGAGAATTTCACATACAATTAGGTGATCAATGTTCATAGTCATCTGTTTTACATAAACAGCACTGTGGGGAAGTCATTAGTCCAATCTTGAACAAATGTCCAATCAATCATGGCTTGACATTAATCTGAACATTATAACTGCTGATTTTCTTGGTAGATCTAGAATTGTTTTAACTTTATTTTGGAGATCCTTCCAATTAAGTTTTTTAGAGGAAGCAAGATACTCATATTTTTTTGTGAAGATGTTTTTGATTAACCTTTTAACTGTTTCATAGGAGATACTTTGTTTTATTGTTCCAATTTTGGAACCCTTCTTGGCCAACATGTCTTCTTGATCATTTACAGAAATTCCACAGTGGGATGGGATCCATTGAAAAACAATATGTTTATTTAAATTTTGGAGATGTTTAATCATATTATGCATTTCCTGTATTTTACCCATTTTGGAGTAGTCAGTTGAAATAATAGCTTGAATAGCTGCTTTGGAATCTGATAAGAAGACTATGTTGGAAAACTTATTTGTCCAGGTGAACAGATTTTGTAAGGATGTATAAATTGCATCAGTTTCTTCATCAAAACTTGTTAAATAAATTCCAACATGCTTATAGAAAGAAAAACATTTACAGGTAGCTCCTGCTCCAAAATCTTGATTGTAAAGAGAGCCATCTGTATAGATGTGAGTCCATTCATTAGCTGGATATTTAGATTTAGATTTATCGTTTCAAGGGCATATGCTTTAGCTTCTATAGATGAATTTTCTTTCTTTTTAAAATCTACAATTAAATCAAGGTAATATTCTAATTCAATGATGTTAACTGGGTTATTAAGAGTCATAAGAGGTTCTATTTCAGATGGGTAATCTAGTTTATTTCTTAGTTGTTGAACTTTCTGTATGAAGTCTGATTGAGTTTTCAAGTTGAAGGTAGATGTGTGTTGTTTGTTGTTTGGTATTGTGTCGTGGTACCACTGTCTTGTGTTCTCCATCCTTTCGTCATGATTGTGTGGTTGTGGGAAATGGTGTGCCCCTCTCCCCCTGTCATGGGTGCTCCTAATATTTCTGTCTTCTCTCTCATTCTGGTTGTTCATAGTTGCGCTCCTGTTTAAGATAGGTGAGTTTGGATGACCGTTTCTATGTCTCTGCTCATTAGGCCGACCATTTTGTATTTCGAAGGCTGTTAGTAATTCTATCATGTCTGCAAAATCTACTGGTCTCGCAACAATTAATCCTGTTCTCACTGTGTCTGGGAAATGTCTTGTTATGCTGGTAATTAACTCTGCTTCCGACAGGTTAGGGTCTAATAGCTTTCCTTTGTTGGCTACTTTCATAAAATAATCGACTAGCGATAACCCTTTGGTTAGATCATATCTAACTGTCGCTAGCTCTACCCTAGTTTGGTTTTGCTTAGCTGGGCCCCAATACTTTGATAGGAATAGATTTCTGAATGAGCTATACGATTCATGACCAGCTAATGTTAACCTAAGCCATTCTAATGCCTTGTTTTTTAAGCTTTTCTTGACTATCATCATCCTAAGCTCATTTGGTATCCTTTTCACTTTAAAATACTCTTCCATCTCTTTAACAAAGAGTTTTGGATCGTCTCCCTTCTCCTCGTCAAATGTAGGTGGTGTGATTTCAGGTAGTATGCTGTTAGTGTAGCATGTGTTGTGTGTTGTGTCATTGTTTGATTGTGAACCTCTTTCTCTGTATGGTGAGTCAACATTTTGTACATTATTCGAATAACTCTCATCTTGTACATTACTTACATCTAAATCATTTTGTCTTTGTAGTGCATTCACAACATCATTTACATTAGCCAAACTTTCTTTTCCTTTTTTCATTTCTTCACAAATTGATCTTAAACCATTCTTTATTTCTAAGTGACTTTGTTTCATATCATTCATAGCATCTTGTTGTGAATGTACCACATCAGCCATAGTCTTAATTTTAGGAATGACAATTTGTTCTACAGTTTCATTAATAATGCCTTTCTTTACTACCTCAATCTCTTTCCTTAATTCCTCAGTTATTTCTGCTTTTACATTTGTAATCTTACAGTCTACACTTGTATTACATTCTGTTATTTCATCTCTACATCTACCAATTTCTTCTTCTAATACAATCTTATTTTCTCTCATTTCCGATTCAATTTTTCCCATCCTATCTCCTATGATTTCTATCCTAGCTTCTAAGGCTTCCTTTGCCTCATTTAAGTTTTTATGTACTAATTTCAAATTAGTTTCCATTACTTTCATATTTTCTTTACACTCCTGTCTTCCTAATTCTATTTTCTGCTCTAAGTCCTTTCTCACTTCCTCCACTTTCTGACCTATCTCTTCCTTATTATGTTCTAGTTTCTGACCTATTTCTTTTTTATTATTTTCTAAGTCCTCTCTCACTTCTTCCATTTTCTGACCTAATTCTTTTTTAATTTGTTCTAGTTTTTGTTCTATACTCTGACCTAAACTTTGTTCTATGTTGTGTCTCAATTCTTCGTTATTTTGTTCAATTTTCTGACCTAATTCTACCTTGTTTTGTTCAATTTTTTGACCTAAGCTTTGTTCTAGTCTTTCAAACATGATCATTAATAACCTTTGGTCTTTTTCTATTGCTACCTGTTCCTCGCTTTCTGTTTCTATCTGATAACTAGACCTATCTGCCCCTTCCCCTACTCCTGTTACTAGATCTCTCTCTTTTTGCGACATTTTAGTTTCTTTATTCAGTTCACTTTGGCTTAAAAGTCCTACCATTTTGCCGCTTCGCAGTAACATAAAAATAAACTGGATGTAAAAATAAAAATTTAAGGTCCTACTTTTTTCTCGTTGATTTATCCAGTTACGTGCGTCGCCTGGGCGGTTGGCTTTGCTAGACGATCTCTGGTGTTTTCCCGCGTTGGTTATCCGTTCATCGGTGTTCTGATGTAGTGGATTTCAAACGATGGTCTAATGGCGTCTTCTTTCTTTTTGGCGCGAAGATTTGGCGTCACTTGGTATTTCGCGTAAGTTCATTTCCCGTTTATTTCCATTCCATCCAAAATTCGTGTTCCACGTTGGGCAAGCCATTTGGTGCAGTTTTTATCGAAGCGTTGTTTCACGTTTGAGCGATGTGGCTCTTATTTTCCTCAGGGCATGGTAACGGATGGAATGAAAAATCACACGATGTTTCTTCACCGCAATGTATTATTTTATTAACACTTTTTCTCTATTTTACATTTAAATAAATCCTCTTAGCACAGTTTCAAATTATTTAAGTCTTTTGACTTTTTCAAAAAGTGGAACAAAAGCTTGATGAAAGTCTGGTAAATGTTCTACAATGTTCACACGCTACCAAAATACGTCTTATCCTCTTGGACACGTAGACGCTAGTGGAAGGAGTCTGGCGTCACCTCACGTGATACTACCTTTCTCGTATACATCCGCGCATGCGTCCGTCAAATTGTTCCCGTATTGTTAGGGAAGTGATCTTTAGCTATCCTAATTTCGCTTTTATTATTGAACACATATAATTCTAATATTTATACATATATATTAAAATTAAATATGGAAATATTTATGACGTCTTTAAACAAACTTAGTTGTTCGTAACAATGAACATAAGTAACAAGTTTTGGTCATTTAACCATCTCATACCAACATTAAAAAACAAATTACACTCTTAACAAATATTCACATAAACGATTTTCTTTTGGGGTCTTCTAATATTCTGTCTTAACTATAAAAAACTTGGCCAGTATATATATATGGATGTGCCAGTAGATACTCCGAGCCCCAAGCAAATACAACTGAGAGGTAATGCACGTGAT
Source organism: Tenodera sinensis (assembly GCA_030765045.1). Classification (NCBI taxonomy): domain Eukaryota; kingdom Metazoa; phylum Arthropoda; class Insecta; order Mantodea; family Mantidae; genus Tenodera; species Tenodera sinensis. Next base: position 50,528,266 of record CM060969.1, read on the forward strand.
TTGAGAACTGGTGAACTTAAGCTTAAACCTCAGTGACAGAATATACTTTCTTCCCTCCCTATATTTTATTTCCTGTTTTTTCATGTTTTACTTCGTATTTTTAATTTAAAGTAATATAGATTTTGTGCAATATTAGTTATGAATTATTGAGTATTAGATATGTATGTATATGCAGACATATGTATGTAGGTATATGTAATAGCCAACTCTTTCAACTAACAGTGACAAGCTCGATTCTTGTATAGTTGTGTCTCTTTCTGTGTCGGTCACACACGTTTAGTTCCATTCAGAACCAAAAGAGGTCCTCAATCACACATAGCGTACAGTAATGCGTTCATTCATACTTTAGCAATGGCAGAGGCTATTGATAAACATTCTGCTGTTCGCACCTTGGTTTCACAGGGCTATTCAGAACGTGTTCATGAAAAGCAGGAGCGGGAAATCTTGATATTTTAGAACATATTCTACTCCTGTCTGCCTGAGAGCATTATCCTGAAGGAATTATTACATTCTAACAGAATAATAAATCTGTCAACATGGGGAGCAAGGTCCAAAAGTGGATTTCAGAGCAGAGGGATATCTTAGAACAGATACCATGGCCTCCGAAGACAGCAGTTCTCAACACAATTGAACATATTTGGGTGAAAGTAAAGCAGAGGCACTCTCAAGGTCCCAGATTGAATAATGCTACACAACTCTTGTGTGCCATTACAGACACTTGGGAGTCATTAGCAGAAGATGCTAATTATTTTAAAACGTTGGTGGATTCCATGCCCTGAAGATTGAGGGCAGTGATAGCAAATAATGTTGTTGTCGTTGTTAGCTAATGCGAGATTTCTGACAACGAAGTTATTAATCCTCTTGCTCTCCAATATTTTTCACTGATAGAGCAATAGCAGTTTAGTAAGCGCTTTTTAGAGAGCACCATATTTTTATGCTTTGGCAGTCACATCGCTCTCTCACAACCCCCTGAATCTCTGGAGGACCACACCTGTCGTTGGTTTACGGGTCTCACCGACCTGACCAGTAGAATTAACAAAATAAATTCACCGACCATATCCTCTGATTACCAATCAGAGGACGTATTACATGCCATGACAATAGCAAATAATGTAGACCAGACTAAGTATTAGAATTTGGTTTTTTTCCTTGTTTTATTAGCGTTTTGTAACGTTTAAAAGCTACTGGAGATCAGATTGCTGTATTTTTCTTTGTTTTCTAGTTTGCAAGAACAGCAGATAAAGATTTCACATACTGATTCACAGAATTGATCCACAATATTGATTCACAGAACATTATCTACATTGATATAAAAGGTGTTAAAATGAAATGAAAATAAAAAAGAAGAAATAAAAAAACTACTTGGGTCCGTGGACTCGAACCTCCATCTCACATAGCACACTGAGTTTCAAGTGCAGAACATTGGCACTGAACCATTTCTACCACGGAGAACCTCTTTTCATATGTAGAGAACTCTAATGGAGGGCTTATGTATTTCGTGAGCGCTTCTGTGCATGTTGGTGAAGAATGCTTCTTTTGATTGTACCCTGGTTGCTAATTTGTGTTATGAAGTAATAAACTGTGTCTTATCTTGCTGTGTACAAGCCTACTTTGTAACACAGTGCATGGGCCATGTGTGAACCATGCTCTGGTTACTTTGTGTACTTCTGTGAGGCTGAAGCAACACTTAGAAAATTTACAGTACTTAATCTTCTTTTCATGGCTGTACTACTCAGTGGCATATATTGTGGGCTATTAATGTTACCACTGAAGCCTGTTTCTAAAGTAAACTAAAAATGAATAAATAATATTAATAACAATTGCAATACTAGTCAGTTTCCCTCTTGAAGAATTAGTGCGTAGGATGTCATATGTCTTGTTCTATAATATTGAACAGAGGAGAGAATAGGGCTTTGGATGCTTGCTGCGGCAGCCGTCACTACAGTGTGCACAAAGAGAGGTGAGGTGGAGAAATGTATGAATGCAGAAATAAGCACATCAAGGCTTCGGAATCCCGTGTTGCTATACTCACACGATGATTTCCAAAATGTGCCTTATGAACACGACTGGCTTGGAGCAACAAGAAAGAGCATGTTTTTAATATTATGTGTTTGTTAATGTCCTCAACAGCTGTATTAGTATTATTTATTTCATAGTGCATAGTGTGCCAAGACAGTTGCTTACTAATTCTTCAAAATGGATGAGCAATGTGTAGTAAAACAATTCCCTTTACAGGGAAGATCTACTCCATTTCTTATGAACTTGCAGTGTGAGCAGAAGGAAAAAAATAAGAATTCTTAGAAAAGATATTTTAATATAAACAATTATGATAAGTATGTATGGCTCACTGGTTTGTGTGAATTAAATTAACTTAATTGTTGGCCATGGTATTGTTTACAAACTGAGAAAACATCTGGAAATACAATGGGTTTTGGAATTTTAGCATATTTGATCACAGCTTTGGATAAACATAAGAGATCAACAATTAGAAACAGGATTTGAAGAAATATGGTAAAAAACTACTAGCATTGCTACTGAAGAACATTCAGATTTCTTGTTTCTTGTGGGAGTGCATTGAAAAGCTTTGTTCCTATTACTTTATGGTATCTAGATGTTTTCTGTAATCTATGATATGGCATATCAATTCTATTCCTATTTCTGGTCCCATGTTCATGTACTGAATTCCTTAGGTTAAAGTTATGCAAATTTTCTTTAATACTGATAAAAACATCATAGATATGCATTTACTACTGTTGGAATTCCCGATGCAACAAATAATGGTTTACAATGTTCTACATTGTTTGAGTTTGTCACTATTCTAATAATCTTTTTTTGAGTTTTTAAAATGTCAGCTATCCTTGAATTACTACCCATAGTACAAGTCAATATCTAAAAACACTGAAAAAATGAGAAATATGCCATTAGAACGAAATTTTGGGATGTTACTCATTTTAAATTTGTAAGCAAAGATACTACTGATGATAATTTTCTACAAGGAAAGGCCTAGAAAGAGAAGTTGTCCTAAAGATGAAAGCAAAGAATTTTCTGTGAAGCCCTGGACACATTAATAACCCAAACTAAATTAATATTTAGTTGAACAGTTGAAATTTGTAGTATTACTGGATTCTAAATATTGTGGCTTTGGTGGGTGTAAAGTAAAGTAGACAGATGTAGTCGAGATAAAGAAACACTTTTATTTCCGTAAACAGTCACTTTGTACACTCGTTGCAACAGCAAGTCTTTTCCGATTCACCAACAGCACGGCTCCGAATTCGTAACACAAAGAACTGTCCCTTCTCCGTCGGCACGACTCCTCAACGCTTCGCATACGTCTCTTCTTTCCGTCGGCACGACTACTCAACGCTTCACATACGTCTGACTACTCTTCTGTCACACTTTACCACTATTTATATCTCCCAGGCACTATTCTGGAAAGTTCAGTTATTGCGGTGAAATACAAAGCAGAAGGTTCTCGAAATCTCTAATCTTTTCTCTCTTTCGCCAAGCGCCCCAACAATGCGGCCGTTCTCTGTCTCTTTCCTTCCACTCCTTTGCGGTAGTGCCGACAATAATGCGATGGGTGACACTGCTGTTGTCGGCAATTAGATGCGGCGGGCGCGGTGACACTGCTCCCTCCTCAGAGCTGGTCGTCCCGACCAGCACTATCACTGCGGCATCTCCCTTGCGCCCCGGTGGACTAACCCATCGAACCTCTTCTCCAGGAGGCACGATCCTAGGTATCGCTGTTGGATAGTGTCCCTTGGTCCAGGTAGGACGATGTATGCCATCCTGCTTCGAAATTCTGCAACAGTACCGCCGGTCTTGACGGTCCCTCGTCCAGTTGCCCTTCTTCCTGGTGTGTTGACGGGCCGTACTGCGCACTTGGAAACGGCTCACTGGGTACCATGTCCGCCGACCTCTCTGGCGCACCTTCGCAGCCACCTTACTTCCGATGGGTCCGGCAACAAACCCCACCACATCCGCGCGAGTCGCGTCCACCGCTGCACTCGTGTTCACTCGTGCTCGGCACGGCCTCTCCTGTATCCTGCCGTCCAAGATGATGTCCACCATTCTTCCGTTCACGGCACTATGCGTCAGGTGATTGGATGGCTCCGACGGTCCCCCCATGTCACACGCCAAGTCGGTTCTCGCGTGTTGCTCGTTTGCTTGTGCGCTTCTCTGCTGATCGTCCTCCACGTCATATCCTGGTTGGTTACGTACCCGACACACTCCTCCAGGGGATCCTCGACGACGTCCCTGAACTGCCCCTTTGTCTTCCCCGAGACGTACACTTTCGTTATCTGAAACGGGCGCAACTGTCGCCTCGGCCACTAGGTGCACCCTCCCCGGGTCCGCGCTATTCCGTCTGTCCCTGGCATGCAGTACTGTGACACTCTCGTCAACTCTTACTACCAGGGCGCCAAAACGTTCCCCGTCGTCCTCCACGACGTCCACATGCTGGCAGAGGTCTTCCACCTTTTCGCCGAGTTCTTCCACGTCTTCCGTCACGCCAGTCAGTTCGCCGACAATTTTCGCCGATAGCTCCGTCTTCATCTCTTTCAGCTCGGCAGCAAGGTTGTCGTTTGCCGTCTTCATCTTGGACATTCCTGTCTTCATTTCGGACATTTCTGTCTTCATTTCGGCGAATAATTCTTTCATCATTGCCATCATCCTGGTTTCCGAATCTCCCTCCATCTTGGTTCTAACGTTGCAACTTCTAACGACGATGCAACGAAACTAGAAGCAATTCGACGGATCCCACTTCTGACACCAGTGAGACTTTGGTGGGTTGAAAAGTAAATACGACAGATGTAGTCGAGATAAAGAAACACTTTTATTTCCGTAAACAGTCACTTTGTACACTCGTTGCAACAGCAAGAAAGTCTTTTCCGATTCACCAACAGCACGGCTCCGAATTCGTAACACAAAGGACTGTCCCTTCTCCGTCGGCACGACTCCTCAACGCTTCGCATACGTCTCTTCTTTCCGTCGGCACGACTACTCAACGCTTCACATACGTCTGACTACTCTTCTGTCGCACTTTACCGCTATTTATATCTCCCAGGCACTATTCTGGAAAGTTCAGTTATTGCGGTGAAATACAAAGCAGAAGATTCTCGAAGTCTCTGATCTTTTCTCTCTTTCGGCAAGCGCCCCAACAATGCGGCCATTCTCTGTCTCTTTCCTTCGACTCCTTTGCGGTAGTGCCGACAATAATGCGATGGGTGACACTGCTGTTGTCGGCAATTAGATGCGGCGGGCGCGGTGACAATATTTTGCGAGTCATGATAAAAGTTTTCCAACAAATATATTATGAGTGAGAGATCTGTATGTTTCTTACTTTGATATTATTCTGTCTTTGAAAAACAAACAGAAGTTGCTATTTAAGGAAAATGAAGCTATTAACAGTGAAGCATCAAGATTCTAAAGTAAGAACAAATTAGAAACTAAAAACTTCACTTATCTTAGTAATGTTGCAAGTTATTTTTTCAAACACTGACTCGAGTTTCACTAAGATAAGTGAAGTTTTTAGTTTCTAATTTGTTCTTACTTTAGAAGGTGCTATATTCTCATCAACATTTTTTTAACAAGTCTGTTCAAACCATTGCAAATTGTATGAAATCAAATGGACTTGATGTTGTGTACAGTGAAGTTTAAAAATAATGTGAACTGATTTAACATTTTCTTCCACTACTGCAAGTGCATAAAGGACTTTTTCAGCCTATAAACAAATAAAATCTTATGTAAGACTTAGCCAATGAGCATGGAGAGCCCAGTGCCATCTTATTTATGAGTAACACAAGGACAAATGTCTGAGCAACTTCACTCTTCTGTCAGTGGAAAAAGACACATTTGTTTTATTGAGAAGACACCATGAGAAATTGCTTTTTGATAGTGTGACAATTAAGTTTACCATGAAAAAAAATGGCTGGAGTTCATGAATATATGTAAACAGGTATGGTAAAATTGTCATTTAGCTTTTATATTTGTTGTTAACTTGTGTCAAGGAAAATTTGTTTAAATGCACTGTTCATGAAGCTAACATTTAATCAAAAACTCCTTATTTTCTGGATCTGTTAGGCCTAATTATTTTTTGTAGTGTTTAATGTCCGCTTTTATTATATATGGCACTGCAGGAGGTGATACTTACGACATGGAATGAAGATGGAGTACTGATTGAATGAAATGGTGGATAAAACCAGAGAACCTGGAGGAAAGACACCCCTGTGCCATTTTGTCCATCACAAATCCCAAATTTGGGATCAAACCCGGGCCGCTTTGGTAAGAGGCAAATGGTGTAACCACTCAGTCATGGCATGGCCTAGTGATAGCCCAAGTCACAAACCCAATAGCTAATTGAGACATAGCTTCATTACATATTTACACATTTTATTGTGGGTATAAAAAGAACATAACACTAAAGAGATAGATTGTAAAAAGTGGATTGTTTTGAAATTTTAAGCTTCCTGCAAAACCACGAGAAGGAAATAAATGAATAACTTATCACGTGATGAAAATAGAAGTATTTGAAAATTCAAACCCATAACAAAGAATATCTCAGTAATGTTTAATGCCACAACTAATTTTGACATAAATTATGTGTTTTCACTAACTATATTTGTTATTATTTATTTGTGTCAACAAACTTGCTATTGGTGATTATTATTTATTTATGCCAACTTAGTGTTGGTGTTTTTAAACACACAAGCCGTGTGTGGGCAAAGTTTGAGAGGTAGTTTGTCACAATAGCTCAATGGTTAGAGCAGCCGCCTGGTAAGCAGCAGGTCTGTGCTTACCAGGTGAGTGCTCTAACCTTTAAGCTACTGTGACAACCTCCTGGAATGACACTGAATTCTCCAACCAGTTCGTATTCCTTCTGTGGCATTGAATTTTTCAGTTCCAGTTCTACCTCTCAAATATATTTATTTTTTATGTTTTAAGATTCTGTGCATCTCTTAACAGCTTACCAAATATACAAAAGTAATTAAAAAGGAAGAGAACTTCATAGTTTTGGTGCTGTATTTTTAAAAAGATTATTACTTTGCGTTGAGCTATGGGACTCTTTTCTTTCTCTGCGGGCGTGGTACTGGGTGAAATGAATGAACACAAGATGTAACTTCACTATATATCACTTTATTAACACTTTTTTCATCCCTTATTACACCTGTTATAATTGAATTGACTTTAGTTGTACCTATTTGTATTTTCTTGACAGTCTTTTCACTTTATAAAGTCTTTCAGACCCACGTCCACGCGCATTACAGAAACGTGTCTTCACCTTTCAAACACAGAAACGCTACTGACAAAAAATTGGCGTCTCTTTACATGACACTCTTTTTATATTCATGTGCATATGCGCTCATTTTATACTTTCCTTGCTAAATAGTTCCTGTAAAGTTAGGGAAGCGATCTTTATCTATCCTCCCTACACTTTTAACATTAAATATATATGGTTGTTATATTTATACATATTAAATTTAAACATGAAACTTAATATTTATGACATTTTTAAACAATTCTATTTTTCGTAACAAGGAAAAAAATAGCAACACGTTTTCATTACTCAACTAAACTTTACCAACATGAAAAATAAATTACATTTGCATAAATGATTTCCTTATGGGGTCTAACCATATATTCTCTCTCAGTTTATTCCCAGAAAGTTCCATATGTACCTTTTATTTGTCATGCATATATCTTAAATCTATGGTCCTTTCACCAAAATCGTTGAGGCATTTTTGAGAATATAAAAAATAAAGAAAGTTATTCTAGTTTCAGGTGGGAGAGTTGGATTATCTTGAAAATATTCATGCCACTTCCTTGGAAGACTCTGAACTTCAACACCCACTTTGACATTTAATCCACTTTTTGTTGAATGTTGTTCATGGACACACACACACAGGCACCTTTTTCTAATTTTTGGATCCAAGGGACTTCAAAATGTGCATTTCTGGTGAAATCTTGGTATTAACCTGGTGCAATTTTTCAATTAATGCTATGGTGATGTTGCTGAGCTTTTGATATTTTGTTATCTTGGGTCGTGGTACAGGGTGAAATAACATGGACACATAAAAAGCTTTTCACAATCTTTTATGCACACTTTTTTCACTGGGAATTACACACATGCTATTTAGATGAACTTTCTATGCACGCAGACTGACTTCCTCAATTACTGTTTCTTTGTACTGCTTTTCATTTTAAATTATACCTTTAGCGTCTAAACTTGCACATATCATGTCTACTCTCTTCAGACAATGGGATGCTAGTACATTGAATCTAGCACATTCCTTAACAATGCGTCTGTATTCATACGCGTATGCATATACTTTTTTGCAGTGCCCCCTATGATGTCATCTTACATGTTAAATAGTTCCTGAATTGTTGAGGAAGCGATCTCAATCCATCCTCCCAACACCTTTAATATTAAATCTAAACTAATTAATATAATAATTATAGATATTAAATTTGAACATATTACTAAACATTAATGATATTAAACAAATAATATTCTTAACAATGAAACAATAGTGTGATACTCTCAGTACTTGACAAATCCTTACCAACATGAAAAATAAACTATATTTACAATAAATATTTACAAAAATACTTTCTTTTCAGGGTCTGACACATATTCTGTCTCAGACATCTTAGGTGGAATACAATACTTTCTTTATTTACTATGGGTAAGCAATAGAGAAAATAAAAAGTGGTGTGTTATTTTAAAAACCGTTTGTAAATGTAGTTTGCATTAATTTATTTGTACATCTATTTGTTAATTTGTTTGATGTTTATTCATTAATATTTCATTTACTCACCCTTGACTCCATATTTATTTTTCAGTTGTCACCTAGGCAGCAAAGCATTAAACTTCACTAATCTTGTCTTGTTTCTTCAATCAGGTACTACCTATATGTTGACTGCTTGATCTTAACAGGCATGGAGGACATTGAAGAAGAAACCGTCACAAATGTATTTAAGTTGGCAACTTGCCATGGCAGGATACAGTTTCCTACTGAATTCACAGAAAGGGTAATATCTTTAAAAGATCTGACTTCTTGCATTCACATGACTTTTTCTGCTCACTCTTATAAAAAATGCTGATCCTTTTAGCTAATTCTTCTTAATACAGATTAAATTTCATTACACATTTACTCAATTTATTTTAGGTATCACAAAAAAGCAGCTAATTCGATACCTAGCAAAATATTTTCAAAGCAATCAGTATGTAATGCTGTTGTAAATTTCTTCTCAGCTGTAGATGGTAAGAGAGAGAGAGAGAGAGAGAGAGAGAGAGAGAGAGAGAGAGAGAGAGAGAGAGAGAGAGACAGACAGAGAGAAAACAAGTAGTAATTTGGTAAAGAAAAGTGTTGAGCATTTAAAAATTCAAAGCATTAGCATAGAATATTGTGAAAATGATAAATGGCACAACAAATTTTGATGCACATTGAACATTCAGAATGTACATTTCATTTTTTATATAGATATCTTAAACAGATGCTGTTTTAATCAAAATAATTACATCCATTTTCTTTTTCTTTATTTTTTCTTCCTTTGCCTGATCCCCCTCTCCTTATGTACATGGGCGTCATGAAAGAGGGATGGGAAGAGAGAGATGAAGCTTAGGATTCATTTAAATTAATGCTAATTGAAACACTGGACCTATGGATTTCTATGATGCTTTGTACCCTGTTGATATTATAGATCACTGTTACGGTGATGTATTTTAAGGACATTAAGGAAGATAAATTCAGTAAAACAATAAGTTAATATTGATTACTTTCTCTACCGGTAAGTAGAGGAAGCATTGTATTCCACCCAAAAATTTGATGTCGAGATTTCACCAGAAATATATGTTTTGAGACTCCCTGAATACAAAAGAAAAAATTTAGAAAAAGGTCTGTGTGTGTGTGTCTGTGTGTCTGTCAGTCTGTGGACAGCATAACTCAAAAATGAAAGGTCAGTTAAAAACCAAAGCCCCACCCTAAACTACTCTTTACATGGAAAACTTTTCGAAAACTTTGATTTTCTTGAAAGTGGCTCTAATGATTTTGATTAAAATGCCATATGTTTAAGATATTTGTATGATAAATGAAATGTATCTTTTGAATTTTCTGGCTATAGCCCATCTAGTTCTGTTTACTCTAGATGATTTTTTAGTAACTCGTAAACCATAAGAGATAAACAAAATCTTAGTATACAAAAAGGTAGATCTTGCTAAAACACACAATATATATCCAAATAAATTTTTTTGTACAGTGAACTATTTCGGAGATATTCCTTGTTATTTGTGTCAGTTTCAGAAAACTTGAAAGCATTCTTGAAATGGAACATTAATGTTAATTTTTTTATATGTTAAGCATGCAAAGAGAATGCGATCTCAAAGCTTTAAAAAATTTTACTATCGCTCAAAGCCTACTGTATTCTAACATTCCTCTTGCATCTACAAGAAAATAAGCAAGAAGATAATTTCTGTAAATGTTTATCTCAAGTAACACGAAGATGTAGGAATAAGACTTTGTAAGAATGGTTAGTACTAGAGTAGAGAAAGTCATGTGAGTGCAACATATTAGATCTTTTACTTAAAGAACAGTGAAGTCTATATTAGTGCTAGCTTTACAATGGAGCAATACTGGTGAAATGAACAACAAGATGATTGACTAATAGGAATTCAGCATTAGCATGACAAAAACCTGTGACAATAGTTGAACCAGAGTAAACTTTTACCACTTTTACCACAATCATAATAATTTAAGTATGTGTGTGTGTGCGTGTGTGTGTTAGCCCACCTTGGTAGCGTGATGGTTAGCCTCACGTTCAAGAGATCGCGAGTTCAAATCTCGCTTAGGGTAAGTTATCTGGGTGAGATTTTTAGGCTGCCTCCATAGTGCAGTTGGTAGTGCACCTGCCTCTGGCACGGAGGACCTGGGTTTGATCCCCGGTGGGACCATGAGTATTTTATCCTCTGGGAGCTCTAGCCTCGTTAGTACCAGGGGGACCAATTGAGGAGCTACTTGATGGAAAAGTAGTGGCTCCAGGTCATGAAGACTGCATAACTGGCCGGGAGGGATCAGGATGCTAACCCTGTACCACCCTCTAGTACTGCACCCCACCAATGATGCCTGTAGTGGACTGAGGTGGGGGACACAGCAGCTGGACAGTAAGGCTTGGCTCTCCATGGGTTGTAATGCCGGGGCTTAGCTTAGTTTAGTGTGTGTGTGTGTGTGTGTGTGTGTGTGTGTGTGTATGTGTGTGTGTGTGTGTGTGTGTATGTGTTAGTATGTGTATTGCTGAATGAATAAATATTTGAGAGGTAGAACTGTAACTTAAAAATTCAATGCCACAGCAGAACCACAGATCCTCCGCTTACTAGGTGGGTGCCCTAACCATTAAACAACTGCGACAACCTGCAGAATGACATTGCATTCTCAAACCACACATGACTTGTGTGTTTAAAAGCACCAACAGTAAGTTTGTTGTCATAAATAATTATATTAATTATAAGTAAATAATAATTACCGAATTAATATTTATTTCTCATCTCTTACAATTACATAACTACCAATAGTACAAGCTATTTCTCTCTTTTGGGGTTGCTTATTTCTAATACTTCCACTTATATTTAACATTTTCCACTTTTACCATGGAATTGGGTTGTGTTCTTGTTAATATACTTCAATCTCATGAAAATGCATTCTTTTATGATAGAAATATTAAATTATGCGAAACTGTATGACATGAGTTCAAATCCATATACAAAATACAATGTAAATGTGTGTGCTTTCATCTGAGGTTCACTTAGCAATCCAATATTGTGTTGTCTTACTGTGAGTAGTAGAGTTAGAGTAATACTATCATGTAGCATTTTGCTCGTTTCATAGCCAGGTTACTCTGTTGTGATTTGGATAAAACCTTAATCAGCAACAGGCATAAAATAACTACAATAATAATGATGATGATGATGATGGTGGTGGTGGTGGTGGTGGTGGTGGCGGTGGCGGTGGCGGTGGTGGTGGCGGTGGCGGTGATGGTGACGACGATGACAGTAATAATAATGATGATGATGATGATAATAATAATAATAATAATAATAATAATAATAATAATAATAATAATAATAATAACAATAATAATAATAATAATAATAAATAATAAATAATAATAATAATAATAATAATAATAATAATAATAATAATAATAATAATAATAATAATAATAATAATAATAATAATAATAATAATAATAATAATAATAATAATAATAATAATAATAATAATAATAATAATAATAATAATAATAATAATAATAATAATAATTATAACAATAACAATTATAACAATAACAATAATAATAATGATAACAATAACAATAATAATAAAAAAACAACAATAACAACAATCACAATAATAAGTTCTTCAAATTCTAATTTTCATTTGTTACCAAACTGTAGCAAGTGAATGGCAGATGTTATAACTATACACCTCAATTTTGTCAAAGCTGTATTATTAGCATTAAAAAAAGGCTCCTTGATTGATTGATCCAAGCTTAAAAATATTCCTTGAAGATATTGTACTTATAAAATCCACATGAAAATTTCACTTTATTTAAGAGAGAAACTTCTTGATTGGTTGATCAAAGTTTAAAGATATTCCTTGAAGATATTGTACTTATAAAACCCATATGAAAATTTCACTTTTTTAAGAGAGAAACTGATTTTCCATATCAAACCTGTATGTCAAATCTTCTAATTTTCACAATGTATATTAACTGAATAACCTTTTCAACGAAAAACAGTGCTCAACGGACCTCTGGCACATTTGAGCATCATTTCACCTATTTCATTAATTCACTGTCCAATATGACACTATGTTTGAGGATGTTAATTAAAAAAAATGATAAGTAGTGATACAAATTAATAATTTTAAAAACTAAAACAACATATTGATTTTAATAATCACTAGTGGTTAATAATGAAAAACTGAAGCTAGTAACAGTTAGGCAAATCAATTCTAGGATTATAACAAATATCTTGGAGACTATAAACTTCTTTTTAATCTAAAAGGTGAGTCAGTTAATAACACTAAACAACACTTATATTTAAACCCTTCCTGGGTTTCCAGTTATTGTCCGGTTGATAATGGAGGAAAGTTAACCTCCGAAATGCATTCCAGAAAGTTATAAATGTAAGTGTTGTTTAGTGTTATTGACTCACCTTTTAGATTAAATTGATTATAACAATACTGTTTTCAAACTTCTAAGAAAGGAAGTTACTATGAACTTAATGTATAATGTATAATGGTTTATTCACTTATAGACATGAAATACATGTTTCACCTGTTTCAAGTTTCACCTATCTTAATATTTGCTGCAAGTTCTTGAAAGTCAAAGCACTCTACATAGTGTTGCCATAATTCTATCACATGATTGACATCACTTTTGTTTATACTGGTTGCTATCGTAACAAATGGTAAATTACTTGTCACTTATTAAGTGATTTATGTTTTTATGATAGCGACCAGTATAAACAAAAGTGGCACAGATAATGCAATAGAATTTTTGCGAGACTATGTAGTCTGCTTTGACTTTCAAGAACTTGCAGCAAGTGTTAAGATAAGTGAAGCTTAAGGTCTTTAAGATATTTGTTATAATTGTAGAATCGCTAGTGGCTTCAGCCCTTTTACTTCTGAGGTACAGAATTTGTTTAAAGAGTATATAAGAAATATAGCATTACAATAGCTTTCAGTATATAAGATGGGAACAATTAAATAAGCAGTGAGAAGTTCTCAATAGAAAGTGAAAGTTCAAATAAATTGAATAATGGCCTAAAGAGTAATTATGCTGGTAAATATTTAGTAAGGAGTGAACACAATATCTAAATAGTTTATGTTTTAATTTTACTGAAATACAAATAAAGTCATTAAGATTCTTTTTCATTTGCAGATAACTCATGAGTTAAGCTGCATGTATAAGAGAAATCTGGGAGAACATAAATTTAATAAGACTGTGTTGAAATATCCAAAAAGATATAGCTTCATTACTATCCCAATTCAAGAAGAAAAGAAGGTTCCATTTAAAGGTAGGGAAGACATGAAATTATTTAACATCACACCTAAGGGCATTCATTCATGGTGATAATATTTGCACATAATTCCCATCCAGAGGCTGTCAGGTGTTCCCATTGTTTGTGATTTCCTATATTTGAGGCTGTGAAAGCTTTTCGTTGTTTGCCTTATGAAGGATTACCTAAATCCTATATCTGGGCATAAAATTTTTATTTTAAATAATTGAAGTAATACATAAATGCATCATGATTTAAATTGTTGTATAGCTGCATGAATGTGCTTTAAAATTTAAACATTAATATAAAATCAACCAATGGAGACAACTTTGAGACAGAATATTAGAAGACCCCAAAAGAAAATCGTTTATGTGAATATTTGTTAGGAGTGTAATTTGTTTTTTTATGTTGGTATGAGTTGGTTAAATGACGAAAACGTGTTACCAATGTTCATTGTTACGAACAATCAAGTTTGTTTAAAGACGTCATAAATATTCCCATATTTAATTTTAATATATATGTATAAATAAAAGAATTAAATGTGTTGAATATTAAAAGTGAAATCAGGATAGCTAAAGATCGCTTCCCTAACAATGCAGGAACTATTTGATGAACGCATGTGCGGATGTACACGTGGCAGTCGGAATGATAGACTCGCAACTAAAAAGAATCGGGACTAGCGCCTAAATATCCAAGGTGATAAGACGTATTTTGGTAGCGTGTAAACATTGTAGAACGTTTACCAGACTTTCATCAAGCTTTTGTTCCACTTTTTGAAAAAGTGGAAAGACTTAAATAATCTAAAATGGTGCTAAGAGGATTTATTTAAATGTAAAATAGAGAAAAAGTGTTAATAAAATAATTCATTGTGGTGAAGAAACATCGTGTGATTTTTCATTCCATCTGTTACCACGCCCTGAGGGAAATAAGAGCCACATCGCTCAATATTGAAGCAACACTTCAATAAAAACAGCACCAACTTGAAACATGTCAGCTGCAAAAATGTTGCAATATTACTAAGATAAGTGAAGCTTTTAGTTTCTAATTTGTTTTTATTTTAGATTCTGTTGCTTCACTGTTAGTAGCTTCAATATTTCCTTATTTAATTCAATATAATTATTGTTTATTTATGCCAACAAACTTCCTGCTGTTGTTTTTAAACACACAAGCCATGTGTGGACAATGTTTGAGAGATAGAATCGGAACTGAAAAATTCAATGCCACAGTCAGGATTTGAAACACAGGCCTGCACTTCATGCACATCTGCTCTAACCACTAAGCTACTGTGACAACTTGCCAGTATGATATTGAATTCTCCAACTGATTTGTATTTTTCCTGAAAGGCCACAGACAAGGACCAAGTTCAAGAGCAACTTACAGTCATAAGTACTTTTTGTCCCAGGATTAAATAACTTTAGCTATTTTGCATCACACAAAATAACTTCACTTTTAAAAATAGATTCTACCAACAAACTTCAGGCTTAGCCATGGGAAGTCCTCTATCACCATTCCTGGCCGATTTCTTCATGAGTAAATTGGAAACACACATAACAACCTCTTTCCCACACATGTTCAAAGTTTGGCACAGATATGTAGACAATATTTTTGCAATAGTACCTAACATCTGCGATTCCCTAAGACTTTTGAACTTATAAAACTATACAATTCACCATGGAAATGGAAGAGAAAGATAATTTACCCTTTTTGGACTTAAAAATAATTAGATGCCAAAATAAAATCATTTTTGGTATCTACAGAAAACCTACCCACTCAGAAAACTACATAAAAGATAACAGTTCCAACTCAGTTCCACACAAACTTGCAGTCCTGTACAATTTATCTTACAGATTGGTTTTTATCCTATTATTTATCAGAAGAATAATACAAAAAGGAATACAAACACAAAGCACAGCAATTAATAACACCGCTCTGCATGGATTTTGCTTTTTTGAAGTGAATGAGTGTTTCTGAATCACATTTTTATACTGATTACAAAACTGAAATCCATTTTTGTGCACCATCTCAGAATGTTTTGCAATTCAAAATTTTATGTTTTGAATATTTTTTGTAGTGCGTGTACTGTAGTAATATTACCATGTGCTTATCGTTTGTTAGAAAGCCTCAACAGCTTATAATTTTAACTTTATTACTTAAAATGCAAAATAATATAACCATTACTATAATTTAGTTTATTGGAAGACCTTCTAACAGTGAAACTGGGAACCTACATGTGGGTACATATTAGGACAATGGCTTGATCTACAGTAAAGTTTTAAAAACAGTACCTGGGCGACCGAGCTTCGCTCGGTGTTTTTTGCCTCTGTTTTTGTGAAATCTTGTTTTTTGTGGGAGAAGATACTTATTTAGATAAACTGAAAGTCAAAACATTAACTAAATAAACATTTTTGTCGCAATTGTGAAGAGCCATTTCCGAGATACAAATATTTCATAAACACCATCATTTCAGCTGTAAAACATCTACTGCTGGACGCAGGCCTCCCCCATAGATATCCACCCAGTTTGAGGTTTTCGTCGAGCATTTTTTCCATTATGGAGTTCAGTTCTTTGGTGCTGCGATTGACTCCAGGGTGTTAACACATTCGCCAAGGTCCTTCATCTTTCTGTCGAGTTCTTCCATGACTTCCTTTACTCTGGCTAGTCGCTCATTAGTATTGTCCGATAGATCTATGTTCATATTACACATTCCCATCTTCATCTTTTCTGTTTCGGAGTTTATATTTTCAATTTGGCTTCCATTTTTGTTTCCATTTTGTCCATTTATGTTCCTATATTTTCTATTCTGTAGTTTACATTTTTCCAATTCAGTTTTCATATTTGTTTCCTTGGCCGCATTCCGGAATTCATTTCATTTCCCATTATGTCCATCTTGGCTAACATTTATTTCAACTGTTCCATATCGTTCTTTTCGGCGCACTCCTGACATCAATTGTGATTACTTTGCTTTTTTAACTATTTCTTTATTTTTTATTAAAACACCGGAGCAAAGGCACTGTTGAACAATAACAAATGCTACAGGAAGAAAAGTTGGTTGATAAAGTCATGTGAATGTACTACACATTTCTGTTTCAATCATGTAGAAAATTGTATGAATTGTTCGTAATTGTTTGCCGAAGCGGGAGTAGTGAAAGAAATGTGATTGTGTTTAGTAAAAGAAAAATGAGTAGAAAAACCGTGTGAATGTTATACCTTGCACTTATATATCAACTGTATGGAAAAATTTATGGATTGTTTGTAGAAGAGGGAGTAGTATGTTAGGTAAAAGAAAAGGGAGTAGAGAAAACCATGTGAACGTAATACGCTGGGTGGTAAAATGGATTGCATAAAAATCTTCACCATGAAAACAATTAGATATATGTCACTTTTCATGACGATCAGTCAACATGTTTTGGAATTTACTCACTCTTCAACATATGATATGTATAGGCGTTGGTATGTATGAAGTTGATAAACGATA
This sequence comes from Tenodera sinensis, assembly GCA_030765045.1. NCBI lineage: Eukaryota > Metazoa > Arthropoda > Insecta > Mantodea > Mantidae > Tenodera > Tenodera sinensis. Next base: position 50,545,797 of record CM060969.1, read on the forward strand.
GGGAATAACATGTGAATTGTTACGTAAAACAAAAGTGAGTAGAGAAAATAGTATGAATTAAAATCCAGTGCATGTACTGTAGTAATATTACCGTGTGCTTATCATTTGTTAGAAAGGCTCAACAGCTTATAATTTTAACTTTATTACTTAAAATGCAAAATAATATAACCATTACTATAATTTAGTTTATTGGAAGACCTTCTAACAGTGAAACTGGGAACCTACATGTGGGTACATATTAGGACAATGGCTTGATCTACAGTAAAGTTTTAAAAACATTTAGTGGGTAAAGTCTGGGAAAATTTCCATGAACATGCATTACATAGAAAACTTAATGGATTAGATTTTCTTAGGTGAAGCAGAAACATACTTGAAAAATAAATAAAAAGCTTAAGCATTATTTGAGAGGTAGAAATGGAACTTAAAAATTCAATGCCACAACTGGGATTTGAACCACAGACCTTCCGCTTACCAGGTGGCTGCTTTAACCATTGAGCTATTGTGACAAACTGCCAGAATGGCATTAAATTCTCAAACCAGTTCGTATTTCTCCTGGTAAACCAAAAAGGCAGTCTCACATCATTAAGCATTATTATTTATTTATGCCAACAAACTTACTGTTGGTGTTTTTAAACACACAAGCCGTGTGTGGGCAATGTTTGAGAGGTAGAAATGGAACTTAAAAATTCAATGCCACAACTGGGATTTGAACCACAGACCTTCTGCTTACCAGGCGGGTGCTCTAACCATTAAGCTACTTTGACAACCTGCCAGAGTGGCAATGAATTTTCAAACCAGTTCGTAATTCTCCTGGTAAACCACAAAGGCAGTCTCACATCAGAGACAATTACCCCAATGGTGACTTACTATTGCAAGTACTTTATGTCCCAGGATTAAATAACCTTCAGATGGTAATTATTATTTATTTATGCCAACAAACTTACTGTTGGTGTTTTTAAACACACAAGCCCTGTATGGGCAATGTTTGAGAGGTAGAATTGGAACTAAAAAATTCAATGCCACAGCAGGGATGTTGGAGAATTCAGTGTCATACTGGCAAGTTGTTACAGTAGCTCCATGATTAGAGCAGCCATGCCTGAAGCAGAAGGTCTGTGGTTCAAATCCCCTACCTCTCAAACATTGTCCACACACATGGCTTGTGTGTTTAAAAACACCATCAGTAAGTTTGTTGGCATAAATAAATAATAATTACCATCTAAAGTTATTTAATACTAGGACATAAAGTACTTATGATTGTAAGTTGCCCTTGGAGTGTGCATGTTTGATGTGAGATTCCCTTTGTGGCCTTCTCAATTGGAGAATTCAACATCATACTGGTAAGTTGTTAGAGTAAATGTGCATGAAGCACAAGGTCTGTGGTTCAAATCCCGGCATTGAATACTTCAGTTCCGATTCTATCTCTGAACCAATATAATTTTTTTTTTCTTGAAATGTTGCATATAGATACTGAAAGCATTGACTCACCAACTTAAATGGCTTAGTATGGTAATTAAGGAAAATCAAGCTATTAACAGTGAAGCAACAAGATTCTAAAGTAAGAACAAATTAGAAACTAAAAGCTTCACTTATCTTAGTAATGTTGCAAGTTATTTTTGCAAAAACTCACTCAAGTTTTGAGTTGACTCCAACTCATTCTTAAAGTAATTATTATTTATTTATACCAACAAACTTACTGTTGGTGTTTTTAAACACACAAGCCGTGTGTGGGCAAAGTTTGAGAGGTAGAACTGGAACTTAAAAATTCAATGCCACAACTGGGATTTGAACCACAGACCTTCCGTTTATTCTCAAAGCTTTGGAGTCAACTCGAAACTTGAGTCAGTTTTTGCAAAAAGAACTTGCAACATTACTAAGATAAGTGAAGTTTTTAGTTTCTACTTTAATCTTACTTTAGAAGGCTTAATATGGTTTTTGACTGTGGTAGATATCAAAACAGTTGTCCAAATGAAGGAAAATGCAGCATCTTTGCATTGCAAAGTACTTTTGGTATTTTGCTCCTGTTGTAGCATACAAAAGATTTTTTTTGTTCCATTTGTTTTTTCTTGTCCATAGGTTGATTATTAGGGCTAGGAAGTTGAGGACCTATAAATTGCCCAAAAGGGACCTTTAAAAAGACATATAAATATCGCAAGAAGGACCTAAAAATTGGGAAAAAGGACGTAAAAAAGTGATACCTACAAATTAATAAATTCATTTTCAATTAGATATTTAATGAATAAGTTTGAAAGTACAACAGTCAAGTGATATGCAACACACAGAGTGAGAAAAACTACATGAAAGAAATGCTTCTTTTGATTCAGCCACCAGCAATGGAGATTCTGGGGAAAGAAATTGAAGTAGATATAATTAAATCATACTTGGCTTAATCATCCTTGGGTTACTGAAATTCAACTTCAGAAAGCTTACCTCATTTGGCATTGCAGTATATCACAACAGTCATCTCTAAATTCTTAGGTGTAAAGGAGCCTCGGTTTTCTGACAGCACATTGCAAAACATTGGAAAACTTCTCTCCACATCAACGGATGTCATTGGTACATACTTGAAACAAGTAAAATCTTGTGGAGAACTTCTCTTCAAAAGCACTCACATCAGATTGTTCTCCTTTCATTGTTTCACTTATCTTGTACACTGTTTCATATCCCTGGTTTATATCAAGCACTAGTTTCATCTTCTGGCTGACAGCTTTTCCAGTTTCAATTTCGCAATGTTGTAATTGCTGCTGCATGTCACTCACCTTTGAGGTCGCTGAATGAATGGTTTCATTTCGTTTTTCAAGATAGTTGATGGTTGTCACCAAATTAGCAAAGTTGGTGTTAATATATGCCACATTGCCCTTCATTGAGGTTTAGCCATCAGATCCTGCGACATGGCAATGGAAGCAGCATCTTCTCTATTCAAACTATCAATCACAGATTTAATTACATCAAAATGATTGTAGTAATACGAAAAGGTGCTTAACCAAGTACCCTACCATGTCAGAATTGGTTCCAGAGGTAAAGGAATTCCTGGGGCATTCTCGTGGAAATGGCACACTCTAACCAGGGATTTTAAGAATACTTTCTTAACACTGGATACTAATTTGTCAACATCTGGAAAGTGTTTTTACACTTCTTCACTCACTCGATGCAAAGCATGCACAAGGCAGGTTAGATGAACCAATTTCGGATAAAACGCTTTAATTGCCTTTCCTGCCTTTACCATGTGTGGTGCTGCGTCAGTGACAAAAAGCAGCACATTGTCATGTTTTATTCCCTGTGGCCACAAGAGAAAGAGGCTTTTATCAAACAGCTGGCAAATAGTTTGGTGATTCACTCTCTTCAGGATTTCCATTGTGAGAAGAAATATTTTCTCAGGTTTGTCTTCCTCTAATATACCAATAATCACATTTGCAATGGAATGACCCACTCCATCACTTATTTCAGCAATAGACAAATATGTTGTTATGTTGTTAGCTAATGCTGGATTTCTGACAATGAAGTCATTAATCCTCTTGCTCTACAATATTTTTCACTCATAGAGCAATAGCAGTATAGTAACCGCTTTTAAGAGAGCACCAATAGACAAATATTGATCTCTCCACAATGTGGGTACAAATATTTTCTATAGTGTCTTCATAGCTGCGGTGCACATACACCTTCCAGAGGGTAGACTTGTCGGGAATGTTACGGTTAGTATAATGTTCCAAAAACTGTTTGAACAATTAATCGTATATCTTTGCTAATGGAATATTTGCACTTACTAAGGCACTATAAAGGTGTTTGTAAAACGGATATGACTTAGAACCACTAGCACTTTGTCCTAACAGAAGTTGTGATTTTCTCTTTGCCACAGCTCGGAAGGCTGCTCTAATGTATTCTAGATGCTCTCGGGCTTCGAGCCAGGCGTAGTGATGAAGAGACATTGACGTTTTGGGAGTGTACATCTCTCCCATCTTCAGGATGAAGAATAAAAAGCAAGAGTGAAGGGACCAGTATATGTACTGTCAGCCAGTACGTACTGAGTAGAAAACACACGGTCTAGTGCAGAGGTGGTTCACCGCTCCGCTGGAATCTGTGTTTTCTGAGTCGGTCAATTTCCAATTTTAAGGCTGGTTTCCAGGATGGACTAAACTGCAATCCAGCATCCCAGTTCAGTGTACTTTTCTCGGAGGAGATGGACAGAGCCTCCTTAACCCTCCGTTCCCATAAACCTCTACATTTTGCTACAATGGTCGTATCTTTGAAGTTAGCTCTGTGGTCTTCTTCAAAGCAGTGCTCCGCCAGCCCTGATTTGTCAGGCTGCATTAATCGTACGGACTGGTCATGCTCCTTGACTCTGCTGGAAATGGTCCTGCTGGTTTGCGCTATGTACGGCGTCCCGCATTCACAGGGGATACGGTATACCCCTGGCACATTAAGGTGCAGTTGTCCTTTACCGGTCTCACTAGGTGTTTAATCTTCAAAGGCGGCTTGTGGATGGTTCTGATGTTGTGTTTTGCGAGAATTCTACTAATTCTGCCGGAAAGATTGACAGTGTATGGGATGCAGGCAGTGGCGGTCGGCTGGTCTGGTGTTTGCCGAGTTTGTGGTTTTCCTCTCTTGGCCTTGGAGATTGAGGCTTCAATATCCTCTACAGAGTAGCCGTTTTGGCGGAATGTGTGCCTCAGATGCTGCAGCTCTTGTTTTAGGTGGCTGGAATCGGAGACCGACAGAGCTCTGTGAGTCAGAGTGTTGAGAACTCCGACCCGTTGTGACTTATGATGGAAACTGAGAGCATTCAAATAGAGGTCAGTATGTGTTGGTTTGCGGTATGCTGCATGCCCCAGAGTACCGTTGTTGTTTCTGGAGACCAGAATGTCCAAAAAAGGCACACTCCAGAAACGTCGATGTCTCTTCATCACTACACCTGGCTCGAAGCCCGAGAGCATCTAGAATATGTTCGTCGTCAGGAAAGCTTCAAATCATATTTTGCTGCTCTAATGTGTTTCTCATGTCCAATATGCTGCTGGTCATGGTACTGCTTTTCTACAGTGACTTTCATTTCACAATATTTGCAGAAAAGAATGCTTCCATCAGGAGAAAATACCTCTGCTCCAAATTCAGATATAAGCTGTTGCAAAAAGGACAGTTTACTAGGCTTAGATTTTGGCATGTTTACAACCAGGGTTTCTTTCACAAACTGCGAAACTGCACTGAAACATAAGCTGAATACAACCTACCCACTCCTACCCTCTGGTCAAGGTCATTGTCACAATGCTGGTGAAACATAAAGGAATATTTAGAGAGGGTTTACTAGGTTCTCTGCTGGTGCTAATGACTTGAATACAATAGAAAGGTACTTCTCACCTGCTACCTGCTGTAGCGAGTGCTGGAGTGCGTATTTTTTAAAAGAATTTGGAATTTACGCTAGACTCTGTTGAACAGGAAAAGATAGTTAAACAAAGTTACAGTTGCAAGAAAACCATTAAACCAATAACATATATTATGTTGGGCCTCATCTTCAGACTCTAGGGCAAAAAAGGATTTTTCCTCAAATTGATTATGCACCAAAAGGTGGGTCTATTTTTTCTTGTTTGTGAGTGGAATGTGCTTCAGAAAGGGGACCCATATTTTTGTTTGCAGTTTTAAGATGAGAATACAATGTCAGAGATGGTCAATCTCTGACATTGTATTCTGGCAGTGTTACACTTTGAAGCAGCTGATGAGTGATATTGGTTCTAAAGTCCATTTAATTGATCACTTTTATGCTAGTCATCTTCTCAAAACAATTGTGTATGTCCAAGTCTAGCAAACAGAAAAATGTTTCCTTAGCTGTGTATTGCATTATGGAAACAAAGCTGTTATCTGATCTTACAAATAAACAGCTCCCATTCCCTTTGGTTTCTTTACCTTCTCTCTGGGTGTCTGACCTATCCATTTTCTCAGCTTAATTGTTAAGAAAACATCTTTGCTGTTCTTTCACTTTAAACATGGCACATTCTTTGCAAACTGTGATTTGTGCTCACTATATTTCAGTTTATTATGAGGGATACCAGATGATATATCCTTCTTATTTTCTCTGACAGGACAGACTGCATTAGGTTTATGTTCATTTGCCTTATAAGAAGGTCTAGAGAACTTTTAAATAGCACCCTGAGTTAAAAATACAAATAAGCACAGTTTTATTAGCCAGTGCTTACTTGTGAGTTGTGCTTGTTCATGTAGTTTAAACAATACTACTGTCTTATGCAAGTATAGCTTGTTATAACAGAAAAACAAAAAACTTAGACTGGCTACTCTGTGTTTTACCTGTCCACATCCTTGGCACTCGTTGCCATCTGTCACTATCATAACAAAGCGTGGATGAAACCATACAACATTTTTAAAACTACCTTTAAGGGCTTTACTTACCAACTTTATGAAAGGAGGTGCTAAAACTGGTCACTGTTACTGTCCCTGACATTGTTGGAACTTCTTTAGAGGTCTATCCACTACTTGTCATAGTTCACATTGAGAAATGCTGACAATTTCCTGGTGGATATTTTGTTTAAATTCTTCCAGAGTGTGCAGGTTTGTCTTGTACACTTCATATTTTAAGTTACCCCAGAGATAGAAATCATAGAGGTAGGTCAGGGATCAAGGGGGCCACAAATCTCTACTAATAATTCTGTCCTGGAACATATTTTGAATTGTTTTCAGTCAAAAGATTGACCGTATGTCAGAGTCTTATTGAAAAAAGGCAAAATCATGCTCCCTGTCTGTTAGTTCTCTAAAACAGGGGCAAAATTGTATTCATATATATACAGGTGCCAACTGTTGACTCAAAAAGAATTGGCCCTATAACTCAGAACCTTCAACAGTTTGACATGCAACAATCCCTTGACCAAGCATATCATCTTCCTGTCATCAAACCAAGCAAACTCCAAGGTGCACTCTGGTGTCTCAACCCTAAACAGACCTCTGGGCCTGATGGGCTAACCTCTGTCATGCTCTGCCACCCTCACTTCAGGCCGTACTATTTTTCACAAAGGTCCTCAATATATGCCTTGTCCTGTGTCACTTCCACGTGAGTGGAGGGAGGCCCAAGTGATCTACATCTTGAAACCAGCTTCATCCAGCTAATTACCATTCCACAAGCATCCTGGTCCTCTCAAAGGTTAAGCATCTTACCCCATCTGTATGGTGAAAAGGAATTGACAATGCCTGCCTACAACACTCGACACAGTGTGAGTAGGTGCCTACAGCTTGATATGACTAAGGTACCTATCTGACTCACTCAAGTTCAGACGATTTTACAGTTGAAATCCTGCTGGTCCACTCCTTGACCATGTTGGATAATTTCTGCCATGCATCTCACACCACTGAGTCTGTGGTAATAGCGGCACAGTAGTAAAACCACTGTGGCGGGGTTTTATTATAAATGATGTTGTATTAGCGTGAATATAGCAGCATGAGTAATGTTTTTACTAAAAGGTGGAAAGTTTGTTATAGCAGACGCCACTCTTATTTTCAGGGTCTATGGTTGAAGAATGGAATGCAAAAGCCAACGTTCTTTTATCACAAACACATTTATTAGTTATTTACACTTCTTTTCACAAAGCAATTAGTTAACAACTCTTAAATTTCGACAGCGTCTACGCTGGTTAAAAGTTTGGGTGTAATTCACATATTCACACGCCATCAACAATTATACGTCCTTACACTTTGAGTTCACAGACGCTAATGATAAAAGAGTCCGAGCGTGGGTATGACGCAACACCGCCATTCTTATGTATTCATCCGCGCAACAGTTCTCATTGGTTGAACTCAAAGTGACGAGAAGACATTGGATCTTGAATATTAAAAGAAATAGGTCCCTGATACACCCAAATTAAAAGAATTAAAAATTTACACACTCTTACAAAAATATTTACATGAACAATTTTCTATTAGTCAATATTCTGTCTCATATGCCCCTTGTTTTGTTTTTCAAGTTTTCACCTTATTCACAATCTTGAAACACAATACAATACTTCTCCCTACTTCTATGATTCAATCACTTTGTACAATTTTTTTTTTTTTTTTTTTTTTTTTTTTTTTTTTTTTTTTTTTTTTTTTTTTTTTTTTTTTTCAGTCTTCATCACTGTTTGTCTTTGTCCTTTGTTTTGACATAATACAACATGTCTTTATAAGTTTCACATATTCGGTTACTACACAATGCATTCGGTTATTATACAATACATATCCAGTTATTGCACAACACATTTAGTTATTACACAATATGTCCAATTATTACACAATACATATTCAGTCATTGTACAATATACCCAGTTATCATATCATATATGTTGTTATTATACAATACACCTTCAGTCATTATACAATACATATTCAGTTATTGTACAACACATTTGATTACTACACAACATGTCCAATTATTACACAATACATATTCAGTTATTGTACAATATACCCAGTTATCATATCATATATGTTGTTATTATACAATACACCTTCAGTCATTATACAATACATATTCAGTTATTGTACAACACATTTGATTACTACACAACATGTCCAATTATTATACAATACATATTCAGTCATTGTACAATATACCCAGTTATCATATCACATATGTTGTTATTATACAATACACCTTCAGTCATTATACAATACATATTCAGTTATTGTACAACACATTTAATTACTACACAACATGTCCAATTATTATACAATACATATTCAGTCATTGTACAATATACCCAGTTATCATATCACATATGTTGTTATTATACTATACACCTTCAGTCATTATACAATACATATTCAGTTATTGTACAACACATTTAATTACTACACAACATGTCCAATTATTACACAATACATATTCAGTTGTTGTACAATATATCCTGCTATCATACCACATATGTTCTGTTATTATGCAATACATATTCAGTTATTACACAATACACATTCAGTTTTTGCATAACACATTTAGTTATTACTCAACATATTCAGTTATTGTACATTTGACATTGACACAAATACAATTTAAGTGTTTCATGTGGTTTTTGACTTGTATTCTTTGCTATGAGGAGAGAAGAACAGGATACAAATTTTGAGCTAATGATTATGATCATGTTTATGGCAATATTTTATTCAGTTCTTTGCCTTCTTTGTCTTATAAGCTTATGTATAGGCAGGTTATTGAGTCGGTTCTTAAACTCTGATGTTACTAATGGTACTAACTTTCTTGATTGGGTTATTATTCATTGTTGTTTGGTTCAACATTTCTTCAAGCTTAGCATTGGCTATATTCATCTCAATTCATGGGCATTGTTTTTCTGATTATGGTTTTCCTCACTTCACTAATTGTCATTTCTTTGTCTCTTATTTTTATAAGAGAAAACTTCTATACTTACAATCATTCTGTAATTGTACTATTTTTCTTCTCAATTTACCCTCGACATCTTTGTGTCGAAATATTATATCTTTTTCATCATAATTGATTCATTTTTATTTTTGTCCCTGACATCTGAAGCTGTAATAATCGTTGTGTCCTAGTTATTGGATCGCCATTTGAAGCTGAAGTCGTTGGTGACGTGACGTTGCCCTTCGATGTAGCTCGCCTCGGCTAGTTCTGCATAAGATCTCTTTATCTCGGGTTTGCGTAAGTGTAATGGACAACCCAAGAACAACTTTTCATATCCTTTATTTCAAATATTTTTGGGAGATATGCCGATTCTATATGTGTATCTGTAGAGGCATCGCAATCACATCCGCGCAGCACGAACTCCCGTACTGGTCTCTCGTTGAGTAATGACCTTTCTCTCTTACCCACGCTAAAAAGCCGTTCGCTCCATTTGAATGTCATGACGTCATCCAAGAAAGCCTCGTATCCAAAATGCTATTTCCTTTTCCCGCAATTTAGAAATGTCCCTTTCTATTATAACATGTTCTTTTATGAATTTCAAATATATAATTACTTTTTTTAGGATTAAACGATGTTTACTTTATATTTTATTAGATATCTCGCGCGACTTTTAAGGTTTGTAGAACTGACTTTCGAACGTGTATTTAAACTATGTGGTATGACGTCATGACTCGTTAATTTCAAACCAATAATGCGTTTATTCTACAAATTTAACGACTATTATTTACTCATATCTTGCTCACCTTACAACACTTCCTGCTATATTATCTATTTATGTTATTACTCAATATTTATCGCAAATCTCATATCCGGCAATTAAATTAAAACGTGTCTTTTTCAAAAGCCCATTCGATCGGAAATCTAAATTTCGGTATCAAATGCCCCCATTTATGTTATTTTATTATTTCATAATAAAATAATGTAAATGTCTTGCCCGAAAGAAAAATTAAAATTACTCCTGTATTTTGAATAATCGGCAACACTCCCATTATATACAATTTTCAATTACACTGTTTTTTGAAATTGGTTATTAACACATTTTCTTATTAATCTTTTTAACATGACAAACAATTGTACACTTGACTAAACATTAATCCTTAAATACTAATTACAATATGTTATGGTTTCTTCTGTGAAGCTTCTATATAAAGGTTAAACTTCAAGAGTCTTTCTTTATACTTCCTTCTTTTAGTTCATGTTTGTTCACTTCGCTCTCACTATCACTTGCACTGTGATTTTTCACTTTTGTTATTGTAACACATATCTGTACTATATCCTTTAAGCACTAAAATGTACATATATTTATATAAATCCATTACACTCTTTAGACAAGTTCTTTCTTTGTCTTGCTGTGATAACTATCTATACATCTAAATATTTTAACAAATGTTTACAAAGTAAATATTCTGTTTTCTCTCTATGCGGAGATGAACAATTTAACAATCTTTCTGAAGCTGTTATTGTGAGCTCTATACAATATATTTTTAAGCTCTTTGTAGTATATAGCAATTCACATTTTGCATTTTTCATGAATATGTAAGTACCTGACCAATGTATGGTTTTCAAGTAAGCTAACATTTAAATTTTATATCAAAGCTGATTGGGCGCCAATAGACAAATGACACTTCCAATTTTTCTTTTACATTAAATCAAGGTTCCAAGGCACCACACGGTTTCTTGTATGGTCGAAGGAGTTGTTTATGCCATCTTCCCAGACATTTTTCATTTTTAACATCTTTTAATTCATAGGTATGATAACCAAATTTGGATATAATTTCTGCAGGACCTTTATATAACAATTCCATCCTTTTGTTCCTACCTCGCAAGGCACTTGATAACTTATGGTCTTTAACTAGTACCCAATCGCCTATCTTAGGTTCCCATTTATGTTTTCTACTCTTTTTCTTTAATTTTCGCTTCTCTGCCTTTTTCTTGATTCGTTCAAAAGCAATTTTCGCTCTTTCTTTTTCACTTAACTGAATGTCATTAATTTTCAGTGTTTTTGGTTCCCCGATCAATATTGGTTCTGGTTCAATTCCTAACATTAATTTTATTGGTGCAAACCCAGTAGTTACATTAATGGTGTGATTGATAATCTTTTCTATCAATGGACAATATTTCACCCAATCCTTGTGATTATGATGTGTAAGTACACGTAAATAAATTCCTATATCTCGGAGGACACGTTCTGTTGGATTCCCTGATGGAAAGTATGAGGAACAATGATATAACTTTATCTCATGATTTTCTAGGGTTTCTTTAAAGATTTTGCTCCGATGAACTGTAGCATTATCTGTTAAGATTGCCTGAATCTTGCCATATTTAGGTACATAATCTTTTATTATCTTTCCTACACATGTTTTGCTGCTGATATTCCTAACAGGATAAATTTTAATAAATTTACTAAAAACATCATGAAGAACAAACATATATCTACATCCAAATTGTCCTACTGGTAGCTCCCCATGTGCATCAGCAGTAACTAGTACATTTTTCCCTTCTCTTATGATTGTCTGAGGTTCTATATCAAATTTGATATTAAATGGTTTGGCCCTTTGACATAAATCACAGCTTGAACATATTTTTCTCACTTTCTTTGCCAAATGTTTTATATAAAAATGGTCACTAATTACCATGATTAGCTTTTCACTACCTGTATGAGCTAGTGTTTTGTGATAAGCAAGTATAAGTTTCTCTTGTAAAGCTTTTGGTACCATTACTTTCCATTTAGGTTCAATTCTTCCATGAAATTTATAGATTTTTCCCTCATAAATACCTATATTATCTTTTAGATTTTCTGTGATTGGTTGTGCCTTTTCTCTCAATTTCTTAAGTTCATCGTCCTCTGTCTGTAATTGTTCCAAATTTCGAAATTCTTTAGCTAATTGAGTCCCTTCTAAGGTTTTCAAATATAGTATGGTTACATCATGTTTGTTGTCACTAATTGTATCTGGTATTGTATAATTGGTTTTCATCCTTGATAACAAATCACTAAAAATATTTTGACTTCCTGCTATGTGTTTGATTTCTATGTTATGGGATGTGATCTCATGTATATATCTAGAAATACGTGTGCTTGTGAGTTTGCAAGAGTTCATAAATGCCAAACTAACATGATCTGTGTAAACTATTACTGGGTTGTTATATACATATTGCTTAAATTTTACAAGTGCAAAGTAAATAGCTGCTATCTCTTTTTCTGTAGTGCAAGCCTGTGATTCAGTCCTTGAAAGCCCCCTTGAAGCTACAGCAATGAGGTGATCTTTTCCTTCCTCATCTTTTTGTAATATGACACTACCATAACCAAGTCCTGAAGCATCTGTATAAATTATGTAGGGGAGATCCTCCCTAGGTTTTTCCAATAAAATTGACTCTGCAAACAATGTTTTTACCTTTTCAAAAGAATCTTGTTCTACTGATGACCATTGCCATTTTACATCTTTTCTCAATAGTTGTCTTAATGGGGCTACTACGGTTGCATATTCCAGGATAAATCTTGACTGATAATTTAGAATACCAAGAAATCTTCTCAATTGTTTTATATTTTTAGGAGCTGGTATTTTATTTATGCTTTCAATTCTGTCGGGATTAGGCCTGATTCCCTCATTTGAAATAACATAACCTAAAAATTCTGTCTGTTTCACAAAGAATGCAGTTTTACTTGGCTTTATTGTCATGTTTGCTTTCTTTAACTGATTAAGCACATAATTGATATGATTTAAATGATCCTCTATATTTTCTGAAAAAATTACAAAATCATCCACATACTGAGCTACAAATTTCTTTATGGTTTCTCCAAAAATTTCATACAAAGCTCTTAATAGTGCACTACCACTGGTATTCATACCAAAGGCACAAACTCGAAACTGATATAATATTCCTGAATGTAAAAACGCTGTATATTTTCTTAAATCTTCTCTAAGTGGGATCTGCCAAAAAGATGCTGTAAGATCTAGAGTAGAAAAAATTTTGCCCTTCTGCAATTTGTTCAATATTACCTCTACACTTTCTGGTCTAAATCTATCAGGTTTACAATGTTGATTTAGTTTTCTCGCGTCTAATGTCACCCTAATCTTTCCATTGGCCTTATTTACAATACATAGGGGATTCACAAATTCTGAATTCGAAATCTCAATAACCTCATCTTCTAACATTGACTTTATAACTGCATCTACCTCTTCTCTTATTGTACTAGGGATAGCTCTCGCTTTATGTGTAAAAGGTTTGATGGGTATCATCTCAAACGAATGAGTATAAATATTACATTTACCAGGTTTCTCAGAGAATACTTCTTTATTTCGGATTAATATTTCAAACAGTTTATCCCTCTGTTGTTCATTTAGTTGATCAGCCTGAGTTACCTTTTCCCTCAACAATTCTTCTAAGTCTTCACTACTCTCCCTATCATAGTACCTAGTTGCATCAGAAACCCTCAAATTGTCTATGAAATCATTTTTATCCCATTCTACATTTTCTTTATTATCGACACTGTACTCTTTGACATTTACTTCAGTTAATTCCATAGCTCCTACTTTAACATATTCTACAAAGAATGTATCCCCTTGGATTTCTTCTTCCTCTTTTTCTCGTACAATAGTTTCTGAACTACTATCTTCCACAAAAGGCACTATAATGATCTCATCTTCAACTTTCATTTCTAGAATCATGTTTTTAAAATTCACCACAGCTTCCCAGGCATAAAGACAATCACAACCTATTATAATATCTGTAACAAGTCTTCCTACAATCAGAAATAAAATTCCAAGTATTCTCCCATTTATTTCAATATTTATCATTGCTTGAAATTTTACTCTTTCTTTTCGTTTTCCCACAGCTAGCGAGCAATATATCCCATTAACTGGTAAAGACATTACTTTAAAACCACTACTTTGTAAATTATCATAAAAGTTTTGTGAGCATACTGTGCTATTTGATCCCGTATCTATAATTGCATTGTATTGTTTTCCATTTACTCCAATTTTGATTTTAGGTGGATCTCCTACTTTTTCGTTTTCGTCGATTCTATTTTTCCATTCTCTTTTCTTTTGTATCATCATTTGCCTTCCAGGACTATTTATTTCCGAGTACTTATCACAATCATTACTAGGATACCCAGTTCTCACTGAAGGCGCGTTTGACCGGGTCTGGCGTTTCCCTGATTTTTATGTATGGCTCCTGTACTATTTCCCAAATTGTTACTTCTGTTTTCCTGCATTAAATCGGGGTTACTTCCTACCATGTTTTTGACCGTGTTAATGGCCTCAACCATTTCTGCATTTTCGGGGGAATTTCGTCCATTAGAATACCTTTCTCCCTGTCTTGGTGACCTCGGTCTAAACTCATTATCTCCGTTTGTCCAATACCCATCATTTGAATTTCTACTATGTCCAAAATAACGTCCCCGTCTACCTCGATCAAATCTATTTGTATTCATATAATTCACCCTTATATTTCTTCCCCTTTGATTACCATTTCTATTTTGGTGACGCCCTTCCTGGTTATATCTACCTTGATTTTCCCACCGGAATGATTCCATCCTTGGTACTGGTCCTTTATATCTTTCCCTAACCTCACTTCTATTCTGATAATACTGTGCCCCTTGCCCGAAAGAATTTACAGTTTCTTTTTCTTCATATTTATTTCCAAATGCGTGTTTTGGCTTATTGACTTCTAAGGCTGATAATAATTCGATCATAGCTGCAATGCTATCGGGTCGAGCTATGATTAGGTAGTGTTGAAGCGTTTCCGGAAAATGTGGAGTAACTATATTTATTAGATCTTTTTCATCCAAGGGAGGGTCCAACATCTTCGATTTTCTCGCTATTCTCATAAAATAGTTGACCATCGATTCCTCCGATCTAGGATTAAATTTTCCATTGCTTAATTCAACTCTAATATTAGCCTGCCTACTAGCTCCCCAATATCTGGTTAAAAAGATGTTCCTAAAGGTCCTGTAATCATTATTGTTACCCATAGAAAGGCCTAGCCAATTGGCAGCATTACCCTTTAAGCATTTTCTTACTATCACCATCTTGTACTCCTCTGGTATACGTTTCACCATGAAGTACTCTTGTAACCCTTCTAAAAAGGCTTTAGGATCATCTGAATCTTCATTTTCAAAAACTGGAGGTGTCATTTCATTTAAGACATGGTTAGGCCAATGTAAATTTGAATTGTCACCTGTCCCTGCACTATTTCTGAGATCAGAATGGGAATTACTGTTACCTCTATTTTGCATCGAAATGTCAGCTGATACACCTGGTATTGCCTCGTTTCTTGCAACTTCATTACTAAGATTGTTGTGATTACATGCATTTTCATTTAATTTCAAATTTTCTAAGGCCTCTTTTACCTGAGCAATTTCTGTTACTACCCCTTTTATTTGGTCTGTAACATCCTCCAAATTTCTAGCCTGCCTTTCACTTTCTACATCAGATCTTTCTATTCTAACTTTACACCCCTGTAACTCTTCTCTAATTTCTTCCCTGTCTTTATCTAACCTTTGTACTACCTCTTCCCTTTGTTTGTCTAATCTATATGTTACTTTTTCCCTTTCTTTATCTAATTTTTCACTCACTTGTTGACCTAATTTCTTTTCAGAATTCTTTACTTCTTGCCTTATTGTCTCTAATTCTCCCTTAACCTGTTCTACCTGTTCTCTATTTTCTTTTACTTCACTACTAACTTTATTAATTTCCTCCCTAACTTCTTCCCTAAAGGTTTCTAAAGCTCTCTTCTGATTTTCCAATTGCATTCCCAATTCCTGTTGTCCCTTCTCTAATTTCTGTCCTAACTCTGTTCTTAATTCTTTACTAGTTTCATCTATCTTTTGACTTAACTCTGTACTCATCTTTTGACTTAACTCTGTACTCATCTTTTTCACTGTTCTTAATTCTTTACTATTTTCATCTATCTTTTTACTTAACTCTGTACTCATCTTTTCCACTGTTCTTAATTCTTTACTATTTTCATCTATCTTTTTACTTAACTCTGTACTCATCTTTTTCATTATCGTTTGAAACATATTCTCTATTTCTGACATAAATGCTGGCCTTTCTGAATTACTACTAAACATTTCTGAACTACCTCTAGGTGTTTCTCTAACGTTCTGATCTTCTACTTCTTGGCATATTCTGCTACCAATTACATTCTGATTAAATTCTTCCATCCTACTTACACTTTTCTCAATTTCCGGACTATCAAAACCTAAAAAATCAGTGTCACTGTCTTCCATTTCTAAGCTATTTACATGTGTTTTTCTACTCACCAAAATTTTCAATATTTTCACTATTTCACTTTAACTGCACTTAAACTTGTTCACTACACGTTTCACAGATGTTGACACGCTGGGCACCTTCTTGTCTGCTGGTTCGATGCTGATCTGGTCGTCTTGGGGGTTTGGTCCATTCTTTCGAGGCCACACGTTGGGAAGCCAATTTGAAGCTGTAATAATCGTTGTGTCCTAGTTATTGGATCGCCATTTGAAGCTGAAGTCGTTGGTGACGTGACGTTGCCCTTCGATGTAGCTCGCCTCGGCTAGTTCTGCATAAGATCTCTTTATCTCGGGTTTGCGTAAGTGTAATGGACAACCCAAGAACAACTTTTCATATCCTTTATTTCAAATATTTTTGGGAGATATGCCGATTCTATATGTGTATCTGTAGAGGCATCGCAATCACATCCGCGCAGCACGAACTCCCGTACTGGTCTCTCGTTGAGTAATGACCTTTCTCTCTTACCCACGCTAAAAAGCCGTTCGCTCCATTTGAATGTCATGACGTCATCCAAGAAAGCCTCGTATCCAAAATGCTATTTCCTTTTCCCGCAATTTAGAAATGTCCCTTTCTATTATAACATGTTCTTTTATGAATTTCAAATATATAATTACTTTTTTTAGGATTAAACGATGTTTACTTTATATTTTATTAGATATCTCGCGCGACTTTTAAGGTTTGTAGAACTGACTTTCGAACGTGTATTTAAACTATGTGGTATGACGTCATGACTCGTTAATTTCAAACCAATAATGCGTTTATTCTACAAATTTAACGACTATTATTTACTCATATCTTGCTCACCTTACAACACTTCCTGCTATATTATCTATTTATGTTATTACTCAATATTTATCGCAAATCTCATATCCGGCAATTAAATTAAAACGTGTGTTTTTCAAAAGCCCATTCGATCGGAAATCTAAATTTCGGTATCACATCCTTATGTCAAAAACATATTATCTTCCGTCGCTATGATTCATTTATTTAATGACAATCAGTGTCCTCATCTGTTTTTTGTTAACAATGCTTTTTGTGGTCGATATAGCCAATGACTATGTAGATTTTCTTCCTAATCTATTAGCTCAAAATTTGTATCCTGTTTTTCTCTCCTCATAGCAAAGAATACAAGTAAAAAACCACATGAAACACTTAAATTGTATTTGTGTCAATGTCAAATGTACAATAACTGAGTATGTGTTGTATAATAACTGAATATGTATTGTATGATAACTGGATATATTGTACAATAACTGAATATGTTGAGTAATAACTAAATGGTTTATGCCAAAACTGAATGTGTATTGTGTAATAACTGAATATGTATTGCATAATAACAGAACACATATGTGATGTGATAGCAGGATATATTGTACAATAACTGAATATGTATTGTATAATGACTGAAGGTATGTTGTATAATAACAACATATGTGGTATGATAGCAGGATATATTGTACAATGACTGAATATGTATTGTGTAATAATTGGACATATTGTGTAATAACTAAATGTGTTGTACAATAACTAGATATGTATTGTATAATAACTGAATGCATTGTGTAGTAACCGAATATGTGAAACTTATAAAGACATGCTATATCATGTCCAAACAAAAGACAAAGACAAACAGTGAAGAAGACTGTAAAGAAAAAAAAAATATTGTACAAAGTGATTGAATCATAGGAGTAGGGAGAAGTATTGTATTGTGTTTCAAGATTGTAAATAAGGTGACAACTTGAAAAACAAAACAAGGGGCATATGAGACAGAATATTGACTAATAGAAAATTGTTCATGTAAATATTTTTGTAAGAGTGTGTAAATTTTTAATTCTTTTAATTTGGGTGTATCAGGGACTTATTTTTTTTAATAATACTCAAAATAGACAATGTCTTCTCGTCACTTTGAGTTCAACCAATGAGAACTGTTGCGCGGATGAATACATAAGAATGGCGGTGTTGCGTCATACCCACGCTCGGACTAGTTTATCATTAGCGTCGGTGAACTCAAAGTGTAAGGACGTATAATTGTTGATGGCGTGTGAATATGTGAATTACACCCAAACTTTTAACCAGCATAGACGCTATCGAATTTTAAAAGTCGTTAATTAATTGAAATTGTAAAAAGAAGTGTAAATAACTAATAAATGTGTTTGTGATAAAAGAACGTTGGCTTTTGCATTCCATTCTTAGACCGCCAACCCTGCAGATAAGAGTGGCGTCTGCTATAACAAACTTTCCACCTTTTAGTAAAAACAATACTCCATTTGCTGCTATATTCACGCTGATATATGACTTTCCATTATAATAAAACCCCGCCACAAATGGCGCCACTCTTATTTTCAGGGTCTATGGTTGAAGAATGGAATGCAAAAGCCAACGTTCTTTTATCACAAACACATTTATTAGTTATTTACACTTCTTTTCACAAAGCAATTAGTTAACAACTCTTAAATTTCGACAGCGTCTACGCTGGTTAAAAGTTTGGGTGTAATTCACATATTCACACGCCATCAACAATTATACGTCCTTACACTTTGAGTTCACAGACGCTAATGATAAAAGAGTCCGAGCGTGGGTATGACGCAACACCGCCATTCTTATGTATTCATCCGCGCAACAGTTCTCATTGGTTGAACTCAAAGTGACGAGAAGACATTGGATCTTGAATATTAAAAGAAATAGGTCCCTGATACACCCAAATTAAAAGAATTAAAAATTTACACACTCTTACAAAAATATTTACATGAACAATTTTCTATTAGTCAATATTCTGTCTCACCACAAAAGGCGGTGTTGTTTTAGTAGTTGACATTTCATCTTTGCTACCATTCGCTTGGCAGTCTGGTATGTCAGCATGCCTCAAAAGTATGAAAATTCCAATATTGAGTGTAAGCCAGGCAGCCTCCACCACAGCTCATGCACATGTGGCATTCCACCAAGCCGGCTTCCAAACTCCGAATTCTATCGACCTGAGGCGGGATTTATTAAATAAGTCTTTACCTAGCAGCGTGAATATAGCAGCAGGAGTAATGTTTTTACTAAAAGGTGGAAAGTTTGTTATAGTAGACGCTACTCTTATTTTCAGGGTCGATGGTTAAATAATGGAATGCACGAACCAACGTTCTTTTATCACAAACACATTTATTCGTTATTTACACTTTTTATCACAATTTCAGTTAGTTAACAACTTTTAAAATTCGATAGCGTCTACGCTGGTTAAAAGTTTGGGTGTAATTTACATGTTCACACGCCATCAGCAAAAATACACTTCCTTTCACTCTGAGCTCACAGACGCCAATGAAAGTAGTTTCTGGCGTGGGTATGACGCAACACCGCCATTCTTTTGTATTCATCCGCGCAACAGTTCTCATTGGTTGAACTCAAAGTGACGAGAAAACATTGTTTATCTTAAAAAAAATAAGTCCCTGTTACACCCAAATTATATAAATTAAAAATTTACACACTCCTACAAGAATATTTACATGAACAATTTTCTATTGATCAATATTCTGTCTCATATGCCCCTTGTTTTGTTTTTCAAGTTGTCACCTTATTTACAATCTTGAAACACAATACAATACTTCTCCCTACTCCTATGATTCAATCACTTTGTACAATATTTTTTTTTTTTTTTTTTTTTTTTTTACAGTCTTCTTCACTGTTTGTCTTTGTCCTTCGTTTTGACATAATACAGCATGTCTTTATAAGTTTTACATATTCGATTACCACACAATACATTCAGTTATTATACAATACATATCCAGTTATTGTACAACACATTTAGTTATTACACAATATGTCCAATTATTATACAATATATATTCAGTCATTGTACAATATACCCAGTTATCATATCACATATGTTCTGTTATTATGCAATACATATTCAGTTATTGTACAACACATTTGATTACTACACAACATGTCCAATTATTACACAATATATATTCAGTTATTGCACAATATATCCTGCTATCACATCACATATGTTCTGTTATTATGCAATACATATTCGGTTATTACACAATACACATTCAGTTTTTGCATAACATATTTAGTTATTACTCAACATATTCAGTTATTACACAACATATCCAGTTATCATACAATACATATTCAGTTATTGTACATTTGACATTGACACAAATATAATTTAAGTGTTTCATGTGGTTTTTGACTTGTATTCATTGCTATGAGGAGAGAAAAACAGGATACAAATTTTGAGCTAATGATTATAATCATGTTTATGGCAATGTTTTATTCAGTTCTTTGCCTTCTTTGTCTTATGAGCTTATGTATAGACAGGTTATTGAGTCGGTTCTTAAACTCTGATGTTACTAATGGTACTAATTTTCTTGATTGGGTTATTATTCATTGTTGTTTGGTTTAACATTTCTTCGAGCTTAGCATTGGCTATATTCATCTTAATTCATGGGTATTGTTTTTCTGGTTATGGTTTTCCTCATTTCACTAATTGTCATTTCTTTGTCTCTTATTTTTATAAGAGAAAACTTCTATACTTACAATTATTCTGTAATTGTATTATTTTTCTTCTCCATTTACCCTCGACATCTTTGTGTCGAAATATTATATCTTTTTCACCATAATTGATTCATTTTTATTTTTGTTCCTGACATCCTTATGTCAAAAACATATCATCTTCCGTCGCTATGATTCATTTATTTAATGACAATCAGTGTCCTCGTCTGTTTTTTGTTAACAATGCTCTTTGTGGTCGATATAGCCAATGACTATGTAGATTTTCTTCCTTGTTGTAATTCCTAATCTGAACATGATTTTCTATAAGTAACCCATTAAAAATTGTTATCTTCTTTCATCTCTACTACTCCTGCCTTACACATTCGTTGACAAAGACTATTTGATCCTTTCTTTGTATGGCTTCAATTTATTTTTATGGTATCTTCCTACCAACTTGCCATTTGTATTCTGTAGCTCATATGTGTGGTCACCCAGCTGTTTTGTTATGACCAGTGGTCCAGTATACAATAGCTCCATCTTTCCAGATCTTTTTTCAGATGCCTTGGATGCTTTGTGGCTTTTTAAGAGCACCTTTTCTCCAATTTGTGGGGACCATTTCCTGACGAATCTTTTCACCTTGTTCCTCCCTTTTTCAGCCTTCTGCTGTAATCTTCTGAATGCCAATTGACATTTTTCCTTCTCTGATAATTCTCTCTGGGCAGCCATCGTAGTGTCAATGTCAATTGCTAATTTTCTTGGTTTCGTGTTGGTCATCAGCTCGATAGGTGCGAACTTGGTCGTGGGGTTCACCGAATGGTTAATCACCTCCTCTATATATCCGCATTTTTCCGTCCAGGAAGTGTGGTCTCTGTGGCAGAGTAAACGAAAATAAATACTTATATCCCTCATGATTCTCTCAGTCGGGTTTCCCTGGGGATAATATGCTGAGGAATAGTACAATTTTATTCCTAATGTTTCTAAGGTGTTCTGAAACAACTTGCTCTTATGCATGGTTGCATTGTCCGATAGAATACATTTTATCCTCCCATATTTTGGGATGTAGTCCTTGACGATTTTATCTAGGCATGTTCTGCTTTTGATGTTCTTAATGGGGTATATTTTGGTGAATTTTGTAAAAACATCAAACATGACAAAGATGTATCTGTTTCCATCTTTACCCCTTGGCAGTCTCCATGCTCGTCAATACACACCAATGCATTTTTCTCGTTCCTCACAATGGATTGTGGGATGACATCGTACTTTACATTAATTGGCTTGGCCTTTTGGCATAGGTCACATGAGGAAATTAACTTCCTGACCTTCTTGCCAAGATGTTTAATGTACAATACCTCCTCGATGGCAAGCATTGTCCTCTCAGTACCGGAGTGAAGCATCGAGTGGTGGAATGCCAAAATGACCCTGTCCTGTAAGGAATTTGGTACCATCATTTTCCATTTCCTTACGTCGCGACCATGCAATTTAAATAGGATGTTCCTAAATTTGCCTATCTTGGCATCCAATCTTGGTATTATGTCTGGAGCCTTGTCGAATAGCCTCTTCAATTCAGGGTCTTCTTGTTGTAGCTTTGCTATGTTCTTGAAGTCTTGCAAGATCTCGTTGCTTTCTTTGCTACTTATCTGCATAATTTTAATCTCATGGTGCGGGCTGTATATCGTCTCGGGTATGTGATTCTCCGACCTTAACCTTGACAATAAGTCACTGAAAATGTTCTCCTTCCCCGGGATATGTTTGACCTCTATGTCGTGTGACATTATCTCATGTATGTACCTTGAGATTTTGGATGGGTGAGTTTGGGTGACCGTTCCTATGTCTATGCTCATTAGGCCGACCATTTTGTGTTTCGAAGGCTGTCAGCAGTTCTATCATATCTGCAAAATCTACTGGCCTCGCAACAATTAATCCTGTTCTCACTGTGTCTGGGAAATGTCTTGTTATGCTGGCAATTAGTTCTGCCTCCGACAAGTTGGGGTCTAATAGCTTTCCTTTGTTGGCTACTTTCATAAAATAATCGACTAATGACAACCCTTTGGTTGGATCGTATCTACCTGTCGCTAGCTCTACCCTAGTTTGGTTTTGTTTAGCTGGGCCCCAATACCTTGATAGGAATAAATTTCTGAATGAGCTATAAGACTCATGACCAGCTAGTGTTAACCTGAGCCATTCTAATGCCTTGTTTTTTAAGCTTTTCTTAACTATCATCATCCTAAGCTCGTTTGGTATCCTTTTCACTTTAAAGTATTCTTCCATCTCTTTAACAAAGAGTTTTGGATCGTCTCCCTTCTCCTCGTCAAATGTAGGTGGTGTGATTTCATGTAATATGCTGTTGGTGTAACATGTGTTATGTGTTGTGTCATTGTTTGGTTGTGAACCTCTTTCTCTGTATGGTGAGTCAACATTTTGTACATTACTCAAGTAACTCTCATCTTGTACATTACTTACATCTAAATCATCTTGTCTTTGTAATGCCTTCACAACATCATTTACATTAGCCAAATTTTCTTTCCCTTTTTTCATTTCTTCACAAATTGATTTCAAATCATTCTTTATTTGTAAGTGGCTTTGTTTCATATCATTTATAGCATCCTGTTGTGAAAGCATCACATCATTCATTGTCTTAATTTTAGGAATTACAATTTGTTCTACAGTTTCATTAATAATGTCTTTCTTTACTACCTCAATCTCTTTCCTTAATCCCTCAGTTATTTCTGCTTTTACATTTGTTATCTTACAGTCTACACTTGTATTACATTCTGTTATTTCATCCCTACATCTAGCAATTTCTCCTTCTAACACAATTTTGTTTTCTCTCATCTCTGATTCTATCTTTCCCATCCTATCTCCTACAATTTCTATCCTAGCTTCTAAGGCTTCCTTTGTTTCATTTAAGTTTTTATGTACTAATTTTAAATTAGTTTCCATTACTTTCATATTTTCTTTACACTCCTGTCTTCCTAATTCTATTTTCTGTTCTAGGTTCTGTCTACTTAATTCCATTTGCTGTTCTAAGTTCTGTCTACCTAATTCCATTTTCTGTTCTAAGTTCTGTCTACCTAATTCCATTTTCTGTTCTAAGTCTTTTCTCACTTCCTCCATTTTCTGACCTATCTCTTCCTTATTCTGTTCCAGTTTCTGACCTAAACTTTGTTCTATGTCATGTTTTAATTCTGCCCTATTCTGTTCCATGTCCTGTTTTAATTCTGCATTATTTTGTTCCATTTTCTGACCTATTTCTACCTTATTTTGTTCTAGTTTCTGTTCTAGTCTTTCAAACATCATCATCATTAACCTTTGGTCTTTGCTTATTTCCGCCTGTTCCTCATTCTCTAATTCTATCTGATAACTAGGCCTATCTGCCCCTTCCCCCACTCCTGTTTCTATCTCTTTTCGCGACATTTTAATTTCTTTATCCAATTCACTTTTGGTTAAAAGTCCCACTACTTTGCTGCTTCTAAGTATCATGTACAATGGAAATAAAATGTATGTAAAAACAAAAATTTTGGATCCTACTTTCTTTTTTCCGTTGGTTCTTCGTCCAGTTATTTACGTCTCCTGGGTAGTTGGCTTCGCCAGATGATCTTCGGTGTTTTTCCCACGTTGATTCTCCGTGTATCGATGTTTTGTTGATATCAGACGATGGTCTAATGGCGTCTTTCTCCTGCACGATGAGATAGCGTCATTCGATGTTAACACTTTGTTCTCGTAATTTTGCATTCCATTCTAAATTCGAGCCCCACGTTGGGCAAGCCATTTGAGGCGGGTTTTATTAAATAAGTCTTTACCTAGCAGCGTGAATATAGCAGCAGGAGTAATGTTTTTACTAAAAGGTGGAAAGTTTGTTATAGTAGACGCTACTCTTATTTTCAGGGTCGATGGTTAAATAATGGAATGCACGAACCAACGTTCTTTTATCACAAACACATTTATTCGTTATTTACACTTTTTATCACAATTTCAGTTAGTTAACAACTTTTAAAATTCGATAGCGTCTACGCTGGTTAAAAGTTTGGGTGTAATTTACATGTTCACACGCCATCAGCAAAAATACACTTCCTTTCACTCTGAGCTCACAGACGCCAATGAAAGTAGTTTCTGGCATGGGTATGACGCAACACCGCCATTCTTTTGTATTCATCCGCGCAACAGTTCTCATTGGTTGAACTCAAAGTGACGAGAAAACATTGTTTATCTTAAAAAAAATAAGTCCCTGTTACACCCAAATTATATAAATTAAAAATTTACACACTCCTACAAGAATATTTACATGAACAATTTTCTATTGATCAATATTCTGTCTCAGACCGATGTCTCAATCAGGGGATGATAAGTGTTTCGGTAGCCAAGAATGATCTGTTTCAGAGTGTTATAAGTGACACTATTGTCAAAAAGAAATTGTTTGTTAATGACGCTGTCAGTTGCAAATATCATATCTGTGCCACTGGTGTGTCAGAATTTCATTCCTTAGGAGTTCTTCTACATGGTGGTGAATCTACTGATGTGGGGCTGTCGCTTTAAAGCATATTTAAAAATCATCTATCTCAGTTGGATTTGAACCTACATTCATTTCGAAATTGAGACATGGTATTAGTTGATTGATTATATACCAGAGGGGATTCTGCACTTATCACGATGATTTAGAATTTGTACATCACACCCCGGCTGAAAGGGATGGGATGAAAGTTAAAGAGTTAAAAGGAGATGCCCACTAAGGGCGGGTCCCTACAAGCTTACTGGTAGCACAGCTTGACGAGATTCATGCAGGAGAAATACGAACTGGTTTGAGAATTTAATGCCATTCTGGCAGTTTGTCACAATGGCTCAGTGGTGGAGCATCTGCCCGGTAAGCAGAAGGTCTGTGGTTCAAATCCCAGTTGTGACATTGAATTTTTAAGTTCCAGTTCTACCTCTCAAATTCATGCAGAAAGCCTACCATTTGGTTTCAAACTGTATTTACAGAGCACATGCACTATCCATGGAGAGATGTCACCCTTACAATGCACTTCACACACAACTCTGAAAAGTTGGATGGAAATTGCATGAAATGAAATGAAAGGACAGGGAATTTGCAGGGCATGTGTAATTATTTTTCCCAGTATTTGCCTGATGACCCAAGAAAACCCCTGAAAAACCCATATCTCAGGAATGTTGGCCATGGGAATTAAACCTAGGACCTCCCGAATGTGAACCTCCTATGTTATTATGAAGCCATTTCACTTTGTTAGACATGGTATATTGTTTTTTTATGTCAGCTCTATTGTTTTAGGCAACTGTAAATGCAAAAAATACTTCAATAGAGGTTACATTCCTTGACTGATCAAGGCTAAGATTGATTTTTTCCTGTAGGTTCCTAGTTCTCTCTCTGTACATGAATATTTTAAAAGAGTGAGTTTTATGTATAATGTTCACAAGTGTCAGTAGTCTCATATCAATATGTTCGTGGTAATACATTATTTTGTTCACACTGTTTGCAAAATGTTATTAGCTAATGCTGGATTTCTGACAATGAAGTCATTAATCCTCTTGCTCTCCAAAATTTTTCACTGTTTGCAAAATGGAGTGATGCAAAAAGTCACAGTACAGTGCAATAAGACTACATTTTTGTGTAAACTATATGGCCTCTGAAACTTATGAAAAAAACTATGGTGAAGTTGCACTACCTCATACAACAGTGTACAGGTGGTTCAAGGGCTTCAAAGAAAACCGAGTTCTCAGTGTTGAGCGCGGTGAGCCTGGTGTTTTGGCTTCTGCTGTGACAGAAATCAACATCAACACAGCTGTTCATGTGGAAAATATTTTCAATTATGCATGATTATCTCCATATAACCCGTATTTGTGCATGTCGTTTGTTAACTACTAAACAAAAAGACTGCAAGTGGAGACAAGCTGTGAGGTGCTGCATCTTTTTGCTGATGGAGGGGATGTGTTTCTGGAACTGATAATCAATCACAAGTTATGAGTTATTGCTGCATCCATGGGCATCACAAAGGGACGGCAAGAGGGGGGGAGGGGGGACAGGGCTGAACTTAAGATAATGAACTCAATGCAATCAATTATTGACTATTAAACTATTATTTTAATTGTTCATCCACCGAACTTGATTAATTCAGATGTTACATTATCTGGTCCTGCTGCTATATTAGACTTTAATTTGTTGACTATATAATTGTCTTCATTGAATGTAGGTAGGAGAACTTCTTCATCATTAATATTAATTACTTCCTCAACATTAGCTTTATTAACATTTTCTGATAGTGACAGTATTAATAGTTCTGAAAAACTTCTTTCCATCTGGCTAAAACATGAGTGACTAGGTTTTTATCTGCATCCCTTCACACAGAAAAGATAGAACCTTGAAATTTGTTAAATTTTTTAACTTCTTTCAAAAGTTTTCTTGTTTCATTTTTCTTGTAATTATTTTCTATATTGATTATTTTGTAATTCAACCATTTTTACTCTCTCTACTACATATAGTAAAGTAGAGGAAGTATTGTATTCCACCCCAAAATTTGATGTCGAGACTTAACAAGAAATACATGTTTTGAGGTGCCCTGAATCCAAAAAAAAAAAAGTACTTTTAGGAAAAGCACCTGTGTGTGTCTATATGTCTATCAGTGTGGACAGCGTAACTCAAAAATGAAAAGTTGGTTAAAAAGTAAAGTTAGTATTCAAGTTTAATGTCTTTCAAGGATGGAACACAAAGATTTTGAAGAAAATTACTCCACTCTAAACTACCCTTTACATGGAAAATTTTTCAAAAATTTTGATTTTCTTGAAAATGGCTAATGATTTTGATTAAAATGCCATATGCTTGAGATATTTTTATGCCAAATGAAATGTATATCTTGAATTTTCTGGCTACAGCCCATGAAGCTCTATTTACTCTGGATGGCTTTTGCATAGCTGGTAAACTGTAAGAGATAGATCAAATCTTACAATACAAAAAATGTAGTTCTTGCTAAAACACACAATTTATGTTTAAATGCATTTTTTTTGTAGAGTGAACCCTTTCGGAGATATTCCTAGTTATTTGTGTGTGTTTTGGGGAACTTATACTTCTGTCAAATGGAACATCATTCATTTTTACTTTCTCTACTGGTAAGTAGAGGAAGTATTGTATTCCACCCAGAAATTTGATGTCAAGATTTCACTGGAAATATATGTTTTGAGACCCCTGAATCCAAAAAAAAAAAGCATTTTTAGAAAGAGACCTCTTTGTGTGTGTGTGTGTATGTGCGCGTACATGTGTGTGTGTGTGTGTGTGTGTGTGTGTGTGTGTGTGTGTGTTTGTCAGTCTGTGGACAGCATAAATCAAAAACGAAAAGTCGCTTAGAAACCAAAGTTAGTATTTAAGTTAAATGTCTTTCAAGAATGCAACACAAAGATTTTGAAGAAAATAGCCTCACCCTAAACTACCCTTTACATGGAAAATGTTTAAAAAATTTTGATTTTCTTGATAATGGCTCTAACGATTTTGATTAAAATGATATATGTTCAAGATATTTGTATGATTAATGAAATGTATATTTTGAATTTTCTGGCTGTAGCCTATGTAGTCCTGTTTACTCTGGATGACTTGAATAACTCGTAAACTGTAAGAAATAGACAAAATCTTACTATACAAAAAAATGTATATCTCGCTGAAACACACAGTTTATATCTGAATAAATTTTATTTGTAGAGCGAACCATTTCGTAGATATTCCTTGCTATTTGTGTCAGTTTGGTGAAATGGAACGTCATTGCTCATTTTTTTATATGTTAAGTGTGCAAAGAGAATGGAATCTCAAGGCTTTAAAAGAATTGACTATCGCTCAAAGCCTACTGTACTGCCATATTCCCCTTGTACGTACAAGGAAATAAGCACAATAGGATAATTTCTGCAAATGTTTAACTCAACTAACAGGAAGAAGAAATAGGAATGCGTTTGTAACAATGGTTAGCACAACAGTAGAGAAAGTCATGTGAGTGCAACACATCAGATTTTTTCTTTTTTTAATTACATATCTGATGTGTGGTCTTTTTTGTTTTTTACTTTCTCTGCTGGTAAGTAGCCTATGTAGTCCTGTTTACTCTGGATGACTTTTAAATAACTTGTAAACCATAAGAGATAGACAAAATCTTACTGTACAAAAAATGTAGATCTCGCTAAAAAACGCAATTTATGTCTAAATAATTTTTTTATACAGTGAACCATTTTGGAGATATTTGTTGTTTTTTGTGTCAGTTTCGGAAAACTTAACACTTTCGTGAAATGGAACATCTTTGTTCATCTTTTATATGTTAAGTGTGCAAAGAGAACAGGATCTCAAAGCTTTAAAAGATTTGACTATCGCTCAAAACTTACTGTATTCTAATATTCCCATTGCACCTACAAGGAAATAAACAGTAAGATAATTGGTACAAATGTTTATCTCAACTAACACAAAGAAGATATAGGAATAAGAGTTTGTAAGAATGGTTAGTACAAGAGCAGAGAAAATCATGTGAGTGCAATACATCAGATTTTTCTTTATGTGCTTTCTGGTTAACTCTAGTGTTAGCTTGTAAGATTTTACAAAAATGAAAAGTTGGTTAGAAACTTTGCTAGACGGTCTCTGATGTTTCCCATGTCGATGGTTATCCGTTCATCGGCATTTTTAGGCACTTCCCTCATTGATTTCCAACTTGGCAGCATCTCCGAAGTCGTACATCTCAAAGGATTGTCTAATGGTGTCTTCTTCCTTTTTGGCACGAAGATTTGGCGTCACTTGGTATTTCGCGTAAGTTCATTTCCCGTAGATTTTCATTCCACCTGAAATTCGTGCTCCACGTTTGGGTAAGCCATTTGGTGCTGTTTTTATAATAATATGTTGCTTTGTATGCGCTGAGCTATGAGATTCTTTTTCTACCCCAGGTCGTGGTACTAGATGGAATGACTAAACACTCGATGTTACTTTGCTATAATATATTATTTTATTAACACTTTTTCTCGGCTTTACACTTAAATTACCTTCCGTCGCACCAATTTATATTATATTGATAGTCTTTCCAGTTTTTTAACTACTTTAGAACAAAAGCTTCATGAAAGTTTAGTCAATTTTCTACTCACATCCACGCGCACTATAAAAACACGTCTTCTCATATCAAGCACACAGACGCTATTAACAAATTCCAACGCCACATCACATGATGCTACCTTTCTTTCGTTCATATTGAACACATATAATTCTTCTATTTATACATATATATTAAATTTAAATATGGAACTTAATATTTATGACGTCTTTAACCAAACTTAATTTTTTGTATCAATGAACAATAGCAACACGTTTTCGTTACTCAACTAACTCGTATCAACACCAAAAATAAATTACATTTTCAATAAATATTTACATAAATGATTTTCTTTTGGGGTCTTATAATATTCTGTCTCACATGCCCCTTGTTTTGTTTTTCAAGTTGTCACCTACATTTACAATCTTGAAACACAATACAACATTTCTCCCTATTCCTCTGATACAATCTTTTTACTTTGTACAATACTTTTTTTTTCTTTACAGTCTTCTTCGCTGTATGCTTTTGTCTCTTTTGCTTTGGCATTACACAGCATGTTTATTATTTTAACATATTCAGTTATTACACAACACAACACCAAGAATATTCCTAAGTTTTTACATTTGACATTTACACAAATATTATTTAAGTGTATCATGGTTTATTGTGTGCCTTTTGACTTATGTTCTTTGTTATGAGGAGAGAAAAACAGGACCAAATCTTATGCTAATGATTATGATCATATTTATGGCAGTTTTATTCAGTTCTTTGTCTTGCAAGCTTATTATGTATGGGCAGGTCGTTGAGTCAATTCTTAAACTCTGATGTTACTAATGATGCTATTATGACATTGGGTTCTTATTCACTATTTTAGTTCGACATTTCTCCAAGCTTAACCTCCCCCCTTCAATCCTTAAAACTCATAGTAGTTTCCTAGAAAAGGTAACACAGATTAAATCCAAATTGAACATTCCTAACACCAGAGAAAATCTACTTATTAGAGAAAATCCATTGGAATTATTGCAACCTACCTTCAATTTGGAATTAATAGAGGAAATAAGTAAATCAGACACACCAAAAGAAATACAAAAACTTCTAGCTCTGGAAACAATCAATACTAGGTATCCCACAGAAGAATGGCTGCACATATATACTGATGGATCCTCGAAGGAAAACCTTACTGGAGCTGGAGTTACATGTTCACATTTTTCCTTTTATCATTCTGTTGGCAGAGACACAACAAATTATGATGGAGAAATAGAGGCTATATACATTGCTCTCCGACAATTATTAAATCTTCCCTTAAATAAATTTAACAAGGCAGTAATTCTTTCAGATTCTAAAGCTGCAATTCAGGGAATATGTTCAAATACTACAAAGAAGTCAACAAAAATTAGAGAATGCTACAAAATGTTAACACAACTCCAAAAAGTCAATAAGACTGTTCATCTCCAATGGATTCCAGCACACTGTGGAGTCATGGGGAACGAAGCTGCAGACTCACTTGCAAAGAAAGCCACAACAATAACACAAAAGTCTAAATTCAATTTCTCATATTCCTCAATAAAACGCTTGATCATAAAAAATTTTTGTCATTCATACCTACAAGAAATAGAAACAAATGCCAAAGATAAAAAATGGATTACACTACTTTCCAATCCAGATATAATCCCCCAGAGACCAAGGAAAACAGCGGTTGCAGCCTTTTGACTACTGACAAATCACGACTGCTTAGTAAGTCATCTCTACAGAATAGGTATCTCAGCCTCACCAATATGTGTCCTGTGTAACGATCCAGCAGAAATGAATGAAGACCACTTGAAGACCTGTGAAGCATTAAGATCAGAAGAAACTACAGTTCAAAAGTATTGGAAAGCACGAATGCTAATGGCTTCATTACCAGATGCAAGGCACTAGAAAACAACAACAACAACATTGGCTATATCCATCTTAATTCATGGGCATTGCTTTTCTGACTATGGTCTTTCTTACTTCACTAATTGTCACCTCTTTATCTCTTATCTCTATAAGAGAAAACTTCTATATTGATAATTATTCTGCAACTACATTATTTTTCTTCTTAATTCACCCTTGACTCCCTTGTATCAAAAATATTTTCTCTTTGTCACCACAATTGATTCCTTTTTACTTTTGTCCCTGACATCCTTATGTCAAAAACACATTTTTTTCGTTGTTATAATTCACTTCTCTAATGACAATCAGTATTCTCATCTGTCTTTGTTGACAATGCTCTGGGTGGTCATTATAGCCAATGACTATGTTGGTTTTCTTTCTTGTTGTATTTTCCAACCGGTATATAATTTTCTATAAGAAACCCATTAAAAATTATTATTTTTCATCAACTCTACTGTTCCTGCCTTACATGTTTGTTGGCAAAGACTATTTGGTCCTTTCTTTGTATGGTTTTAATTTATTTTTATGATATCTTCCTACCAGCTTGCCATTTGTATTCTGTAGCTCATATGTATGGTCGACCAGCTGTTTTGTTATGACCAGCGGTCCAGTGTACAGTAGTTCCATTTTCTCTTTGTGTGGCCAACATGTGTCGATGTCAATTGTCAATCGCTTAGGTTTTGTGTTGGTCATCTACTCGATTGGGACGAACCTAGTCGTGGTAATTTCCCTGGGTGTTAGTGGTGGTTGTTTCCGTATTCTGTGCAACAGCTGCCCTATTTGGCATATTTCCATCCTGTTCCTGTTGTCTTATGTTGCCGGTGTTCCATTGGTCTCCGCCCCTTTGGTATGAATCCCTGTTGTATGACGGTCTTTGGTTGTTCAAGTATTCCCTACAGAATCGTATGTGGTTCACTTGATGGGTACGATCTCCTGGTCTTCCACGATCATATGTATATGTTTGGTGTCTCGATTCACCCCTTGGTATTGTGTCGTGGTACCGCTGTCTCGTGTTCTCCATCCTTTCGCCATGATTGTGTGGTTGTGGGAAATGGTGTGCCCCTCCCCCCCTGTCATGAGTGCTCCTAGTATTTCTATCTTCTCTCTCATTCTGGTTGTTTGTAGCCGTGCTCCTATTTAAGATAGGAGAGTTTGGATGACCGTTTCTATGTCTATGCTCATTAGGCCGACCATTTTGCATTTCGAAGGCTGTCAGTAATTCTATCATGTCTGCAAAATCTACTGGTCTCGCAACAATTAATCCTGTTCTCACTGTGTCTGGGAAATGTCTTGTTATGCTGGTAATTAACTCTGCTTCCGACAGGTTAGGGTCTAATAGCTTCCCTTTGTTGGCTACTTTCATAAAATAATCCACTAGCGATAACCCTTTGGTCAGATCATATCTTCCTGTCGCTAACTCTACCCTTGTCTGGTTCTGCGTAGCTGGGCCCCAATACCTTGATAAGAATAGATTTCTGAATGAGCTATACTATTCATGATAAGCTAGTGTTAATCTAAGCCATTGTAATGCCTCGTTTTTTAAGCTCTTCTTAACTATCATCATCCTAAGCTCATTTGGTATCCTTTTCACTTTAAAATACTCTTCCATCTCTTTAACAAAGAGTTTTGGATCGTCTCCCTACTGCTCGTCAAATGTAGGTGGTGTGATTTCATGTAGTATGCTGTTGGTGTAGCATGTGTTTGTGTTGTGTCATTGTTTAATTGTGAACCTCTTTCTCTGTATGGTGAGTCAAGATTTTGTACATCATTGAAATAACTCTCATCTTGTACATTACTTACATCTAAATCATCATTTTGCCTTTGTAGTGCATTCACAATATAATTTACATTAGCCAAACTTTCTTTTCCTTTTCTCATTTCTTCACAAATTGATTTTAAATCATTCTTTATTTCTAAGTGACTTTGTTTCATATTATTCATAGCATCTTGCTGTGATTGTACTACATCAGCCATAGTCTTAATTTTAGGAATGACAATTTGTTCTACAGTTTCATTAATAATTCCTTTCCTTACTACCTCAATTTCTTTCCTTAATTCCTCAGTTATTTCTACTTTTAAATTTGTAATCTTACAGTCTACACTTGCATTACACTCAGTTATTTGATCTCTACATCTACCAATTTATCATTCTAATACAATCTTATTTTCTTTCATTTCTGATTATATTTTTCCCATCCTATCTCCTATGTTTTCTATCCTAGCTTCTAAAGCTTCCTTTGTCTCATTTATGTTTTTATGTACTAATTTTAAATTAGTTTCCATTACTTTCATATTTTCTTTACACTTCTCTCTTCCTAATTCTATTCTCTTTCCCAAATCTAGCTCTAATTCTTTCCTATTAATTTCTATTTTCTTCTCTAAGTCCTGTAAGTTGGTTAAGGATTGTTGCATGGTTTTTTCTAGTTCTGTACTTTTGCTTTTTGGTTTTGAAGTCCACATTACTAAGTCATCAGCAAATAGTGCACACTTCACACCTGATTCTTGTATTTGTTGTGGCAGATCATTAATAAATATATTAAAAAGTGTTGTGCTGAGCACTGCGCCTTGTGGTAAGCCACGGTGTACTTGTTTGTATTTAGATATATTTCTTCCATATCTGGTTGCAATAAAGCGTTGTGTTAGGAAATGACATAGCCATACATTGGACCTTGTAGCCCTATATTTTTTTAATTTCTTTAGTAGTTTTGTTCTGCATATAGAATCATATGGACTTTGGAAATCAATAAAAACTGATAAATTATCTTCTTTTCTATTGAAGGAGTCTTTGATTTCTTGACTGAGAAGTAAAACTTGTTCATTTGTAGACTGGAACTCTCTGAATCCAGTTTGACATGGGGAAATTAAATTTTGTGATTCTAGAAACCAATTTAACCTGTTTGACACCATTTTTTCCATCACTTTTGCTATTATGCTAGTAAGAGCTATTGGTCTATAATTTTTTATTTCTGACGTTGTTTTGTCTTTCTTCAAGAGTGGGACAGTTATTACCTTTCGCCATTCAGTAGGTACAGTGGTTTTCCAGGATAGATTGTAGAGTTTTAGTAGTTGTTGTTTTGCTGTTTTTCCAAGATTTTTTATGAATGTATGTGATCAGGTCCAGGAGACTTTTTGTTTTTTAGATTATTAATTGCAATGTTCAGTTCTTGCATATTAAAATTTTGAAAAAAGATATTGCACTGAGTGTTAGGATTACATTCTCTTTCTTGTTTCAAATCTTTCTTAAATTCTTTATGTTCCTTTTTATTATTTCTTGTTACTTTATGTGAATTAGCATAATACGAGTATTTATTGAATGTTTCGGCTATGGCTGCATCATTAGTTAATATTTTATTGTTGTGTATGTTAGGTGTGCTGTTGTTTTCTTTCCTGTCCTTGACATTTCTTATGAACTTATGAGCTTTGTTACCATCTGTCCTATAAACCATTTTTTCTAAGAAATTATTAAAGTGATTCTTTTTAGCAGTATGAATTTCTTTTTTTTGCGAGGCACATTTCTTCTGCCATATTTGTGTATCCGATATGTTTTTTGTTTGTTCAGCTGTATTTCTAACTATATCCCTTTGCTTTTTCAGTTCTTCTAACTGGGAGTTCCAAAAGGCTTTGAAATTTTTAATTCTTCCACGAGGAATATGTTTTTTGTGGTTTCTAGGATGACTTTACAGAAATTTTTGTTCATATGATCTGGTTGGTCATGCAGCTGTGAGTTTGGTTGTTCTTTAAATTTATGTTCTAATTTAGTTTTATATTTGTTACAGTTTTATATCAGCAATTATGCTCTGTGACCAGAACTTGGATCTTCTATAACTTGTTTTTTAATTTTTGAAACAATATCTGTTGTAGCTAACAACAGGTCTGGGTTACTGCCTGCTCCAGAGTAATTTATGAAGGTTGTGGGATCTTCTTTACTATAAATCAGTTCAAAAGTTGTGGTATTCAAAAATTCTTGCACTATCTTCCCTGTAGAATCCACTTTTTCATAACCCCATCTTTTGGAATGGGCATTGAAATTCCCAATTACAATTGTTTTATTTAATTGGTCAATAAGAGAGAGATCTGGTTCATTCTTGGGAGGATTGTAAATACTGTATAAATGTAGATGTATTTTTTTATCCCAAAAGTTTAGCTTTATTAATTCACTTTTATCTGTGTTATCCATTTCTTTACAATTTCAAAGGAGGATTTAATATCCTTTTTGACTCCAACTAATATTCCACTACTTATCTGTCTATTTTTGGGTAGTAGGTGTAGTAGAAAACCAGTAAAATTGAAGTATTTAAGTTGGTCATTTGTTAGATTTGCTTCCTGTATGAAAAATATATCTATGTTATAGTCAAATACAATATTATTCAGTTCTACTCTTTTTGTTTGTGAGAGACCACCCGCATTCCATTGTAGAAGTCTGATGTTAGATCTTCTATTAATATAATGTTTTGGTTCTCGAGAAGTAGTCCCCGCCCGGAGATCCGAATGGGGGACTTTTTTAACTCCGGAACATTTTACCCCTTGAGTCATATTTCATAATTTGATATTGGACAGAGCAATAGCAATAATAGTAACCACTTTTTAGAGAGCACCATATTTTTATGTTTTGGCGGTTACATCGCTCTCTCACAACCCCCAGAATGTCTGGAGGACCACATCTGTCGTTGGCTTACGGGTCTCACCGACCTGATCGGGAGAGTTATCAAAATAAATTCACAGACCATATCCTCTGATTACCAATTTTATTACATGCCATGCCAGGTCAGCATGTTAGGGGTTAAGGTTTTATAGAGAAATTAGAGAAATGGAGAGGTTGGGAAAATAAAGACTCCCTAGCCCTCAGGAACCCTAATAGCATCGGGGTCAGAAGAGAACAAGAGATGACCAAGGTAAGGTCAGATAGAAAAGTTACAGTGAGGAGCAAAACACCAGTAAGTGGAAGTAATGTTCTGCTCAGCTTGGGTACCTTGTGGTCACCATTCACATATACCCTAGACGGAGACCCCTGAGTAAACTTTCACAAATGTTTAGAATAGCAATATTTACTAGATCAAGCATGTAGATGAGAAGCTTTTCACCTTAAAGTTTAGATTAATGTGGTGGTGGTGGCAGTGGTGGTGGTGGCGGTGGTGGTGGTGGTGGCGGTGGCGGTGGTGGTGGCAGTGGCAGTGGCGGTGGCAGCTGCGGTGACAGTGGTGGTGGTGGTGGCGGTGGTGGTGATCAGGGAGAGGGGTTTTAGTAAGAAATCCATCAAGTTAACTGTGCACCTACAATTGGAAGTAGAAGCACTGACGACCTTGCAGTGCTCTTGCAAACAAGTACATAGACTGGAAGATAGCTCAGAGTACACCCTGCTTCAAAGGTAGGAGGTTAAGGGGCGTTACTAGGCAGCAAATAATGAATGTTTACCCATTTGAAGCACACAATTAACTTCATTTTTATTAAGGTTTTAATGTCTAGAATTTTAGTTAGAGACATCATCGTGAGCGGTTATTGCAATGTGCAATAATGTATTTCCTAAATTTATGGAAAGTAATTTGCATCCAATTTGCTCACAGAAAATTTTTGTATCTTGAAAAACTACATTCCAGACCTAACAGGAGTGTACAAAAACATGACTCTGTGTCTCTGATTGATTGATTGATTGATTGATTGATTGATTGATTGATTGATTGATTGATTGATTTATGGGTTTAAGGGTGCTCAACTTCTAGGTCATTAGTGCCCTTCTAAAATTCATGGCAATAGCCAGATATAAACTTGAATCAAAAATAAATGACTAGTATCAAAGAAAAAATACACATTAATGTAAAACCAGCGGCAATAACCAGGTATAAAACAATGTAATAAATAGGTCAAAAGGCATAAACAAAAATCTAAGATTTCAAATCCTCAAATTGATATTACAATCGACTAAAATCTTAAAAACTCTATCAACCGCTGTTTTGTCATCCGCTAACACCTCTGCCAGTCTGGCAGGCAGCTCCAGAGAATCCCGAAGGTGCACTAGAGAGCAACACTCTAGCAGCACGTGGCGAACTGACAAAAGGTTGTCACACAGCAGACATAGAGGCAAATGGTCCCTTTTAAATAGGTAACAGGAGTGTACAAAAACATGACTCTGTGTCTCTGAAACTTGTTCTATTGTCTTAATAGTCTTGAGCATTTTTGATGCCTTAGACTTAATATGTTATTGCAGCTAGGTACTATATTACTGAAATTCTTCTCAATGTATAAAAGATCTTCGAACAAGCCTGGTGTAATTATTTGTTTCACTGCACGTATTGCAAAATTTTTCTGCACGTCACAGACTTTTATTATGTTTACAATTCTGTGGTAATACTGAGTATGATATACTGGAGCCTGTAGCCATGTCCCCCACCAAGTTATGTTTGGTTGTAGAGGCAAGGGAATTCCAGGTGCCATCTGTTTAGGTATCTTGATTTTGGAGAGTTTTTTACGAAATACCTTTTTCATGTAGGCTATAAAAGCATTCACATCCAGAAAAGAGGATATAATTTCTTCTGCAACTTGGTGGACAAGTTCTAGACAAGTTTTAGCTTTGGAACTGCTTACTGTAATGCCGTGGCTGCTTTCTTCCTATAGGAAGTCCCGTCCGTAACAAATAGTAAACCATTTTGTGTTATTGGACAGACTCAATAGAGAGAAGAAAAAAAAGAAACCAACCAAATATAACGTACAACAGTCACAAGAAACAGGCTGTTGTGTAGGAGTGGGCATGTCATTTCCTCAACCCTCATGCTAGCTGCTGGCTCTATACTCATGCTGTTAATATCATTCCTGTGTTTATCTACTAAAATCCCGCTCCCTGATGATGAGTATAACACAGTTATTTGATCAAGTTGTATAAGTAACTATCACCAGAGACGATGATGATGATGATGATGATGATTTTTTTTTGTATTAATGTCCTCCAACATTTGGTCATATCGGACGAATGAATGAAATGGGTGAAATGATGCTTAAATGAGCCCAAGGTCCATGGAGCTTTAAGTTACCTGACATTCGTCTTCTCAGGGTAGGGAAAACCTAAGAAAAAAACTTTACCTGGATAACTTACCCTAAGCGAGATTTGAACTCGCGACCCCTTGAACGTGAGGCAGACATGGATGATGATGATGATGATGATGATGATGATACTGCTGCTGCTGCTGATGATGATGATGATGGTGGTGATGATGACGACAACGACGATGATGATGATGGTGATGGTGATGTTGGTGATGGGGATGGGGATGAGGATGATGAGGATGATGAAGACAATGATGATAAGCTAATAATAACAATAATAATTAATTTTATTATTATTATTATTATTATTATTATTATTATTATTATTATTATTATTATTATTATTATTATCATTATCATTATCATTATCATTATCATTATCATTATCATTATCATTATCATTATCATTATCATTATCATTATCATTATCATTATCATTATTATCATTATTATCATTATTATCATTATTATCATTATTATCATTATTATCATTATTATCATTATTATCATTATTATCATTATTATCATTATTATCATTATTATTATTATTATTATTATTATTATTATTATTATTATTATTATTATTATTATTATTATTATTATTATTATTATTATTATTATCGTTATCGTTATCATTATCGTTATTAGTGTTAATTAACCAAGTATAAGAAA
Organism: Tenodera sinensis; assembly: GCA_030765045.1. Classification (NCBI taxonomy): domain Eukaryota; kingdom Metazoa; phylum Arthropoda; class Insecta; order Mantodea; family Mantidae; genus Tenodera; species Tenodera sinensis. The sequence continues at coordinate 50,585,618 of CM060969.1, forward strand.
TATTACATTGATTTTGGACATACTAGATTTAACTTTCTCTGCAATAACTCCTTCTTCTACATGGTTTAGGTTATGCAGTCCGTTCTGGTGAAGTCATCAATGGAGTCTATCTTATGCGAGGTCAGTCAACATCTCGTGTTCCTCTTTTTTAGAAAGGTTCTGTTAGGTGTCCTTTCTTCACACATCCTCGTTTCCATTTCTTGTTATTTGTTTTAATTTTGTCGCCTAATTATATATATTTAGTTCTTCTCTTATTAACTTATTTTGTATTCTATCTGCTCTTGTGCAATTTTTCACATTCCACAGAAATAATATTTCTGCTGCTTGTATTCTATTACTATCTTTTGATTATATTATTGAACTTTCACTTCCATATGGCAGGGAAAGAACCGCCAATGTTTTATATAATTTAAGTTTACATCTTTTCTTGTTTTCTGAGCTGAAGTTCTTTTAATGGTTATATATATAGCCTGGAATTTATATATTTTGGCTTCTATTATCTTTATCTTCTTCATAGGTAATGTCATATCCTAAATACTTAAAGTGTGTTATTTGATCCAGTATTTTATTTCCCAAAACAATTTTAGTTCTTATTCCATATTTACCTATGAATGCCATTGCTTTTGATTTACTTATTGATATTTTGCAGTTATATCTATTGGCCACCACCTGGAACTTATAAGCCAACATTTGGAGATCTCTTTCAGATTCTGCCATTAGTAAGACATGGTCTGCAAATAACAGGGCATTTATTCTACCGTAATGGTCAATATTCCTTCCTTATTTAAATGTTTTTTCCATTCAATTAGGATGTCGTCAATATAGATATTAAATTATATAGGTGATAAAGCACGCCGTTGTCTCACTCCTTGGTTTATTCTGAAAAAACTTTTTACTGTTTCTAGTTAGCAATGGGTCTATACACACATTTGTCTTGCAGTATAAGCTCTTAACAGATTCTATTATTTGATTAGGGTTACCTTTGTTTTCAAGGGTATTCCATAGTAGTTCTCTATTTACGATATCAAATGCTTTTTCTAAATCTATGAATGATAGATTGTCACTTTATTTATTTCTCTTCTTTTATCTATGATTTTTTTTATAGCAAATACTCCATCTGTACACACTCTCCCTTTTCGGAACCCATTATGCTCTTCTTCTAATTTGTTTTCAATTATTTTTTGTATTCTTATGGCTATTATTCTAGTATATATTTTATACACACTATTTAGAAGGGTAATTCCTCTACAATTTTATGGTTGATTTCAGTCTCTTTTTTACTTTCTCTACTGGTAAGTAGAGGAAGTATTGTATTCCACCCGAAAATTCGATGTTGAGATTTCACCGGAAATATATCTTTTTATCATTTTTGGAAAAAGGTCCGTGTGTGTGTGTGCGTGCGTGCGTGCGTGCGTGCGTGCGTGCGTGCGTGCGTGCGTGCGTGCGTGTGTGTGTGTGTGTGTGTGTGTGTGTGTGTGTGTGTGTGTGTGTGTGTGTGTGTCTGTGAGTCTGTGGACAGCATAACTAAAAAGCAAAAAGCCGGTTAAAAACCAAAGTTGGTATTTAAGTTAATGTCTTTCAAGGATGCGACACAAAGATTTTGAAGAAAATAGCCCCACCCTAAACTACCCTTCACATGGAAAATTTTTCGAAAATTTTGATTTTCTTGAAAATGGCTCTAACGATTTTGATTAAAATGCCATATGTTTGAGATATTTTATGACAAATGAAATGTATATTTTGAATTTTCTGGCTATAGTCTATGTAGTCCTGTTTAGTCTGGATGAGTTTTGAATAACTCGTAAACCATAAGAGATAAATAAAATCTTACTCTACAAGAAATGTATATCTTGCTAAAATACACAATTTATGTCTCAATAAATTCTTTTGTAGAGTGAACCGTTTCGGAAATATTCCTTGTTTTATGTGTGAGTTTCGGAAAACTTAGAACTTTCGTGCAATGGAACATGGTTGTTCATTTTTTATATGTTAAGCATCCAAAGAGAATGGGATCTCAAAGCTTTAAAATATTTGACTACCTGTATTCCAATATTCCCCTTGCACATAAAAGGAAATAAGCAATAAGATAATTTGTATAAATATTTATCTCAACTAACACGAAGAAGATGTAGGAATAAGAGTTTGTAAGAATGGTTAGTACAAGAGTAGAGAAAGTCATGTGAGTGCAACACATCAGATTTTTATAAATTGGTTTGACTTCTCCTTGTCGCCATGTAGTTGGTATGCTGTGTTTTTCCCAGCACATATTAATATGATTGAGACAGAATATTAAAAAACCCCAAAAGAAAATTGTTTATGTGAATATTTGTTAAGACTGTAATTTGTTTTTGATGTTGGTATGAGTTGGTTAAATGACGAAAATGTGTTACTAATGTTCATTGTTACAAACAATTAAGTTTGTTTAAAGACGTCATAAATATTTCCATATTTAATTTCAATATATATGTATAAATAAAAGAATTATATGTGTTCAATGTTGAAAGCGAGGGGAGAATGGCTAAGGATCGCTTCCCTAACAATGTGGAAACTATTTGATGAACGCATACGCGGATGTACACTAAAGGAAGTGTAATGCGTCGCCAATTGTCTAGTCATTAGCGTCTATGTGTTTGGGGTAGATGGACATATTTTTATGCATGCCCGTCATAAAATAGTGAAAGTAAATTTACTAAGAGTCTAAGGACCGTTAATTTGTGTAAAATAAGTAAGACAATAGCTAACTTTAATAAGTTAGTTAATACGAAGTGCGCGAGTAAATAAAAGGACGTAAAATAGATAAAGTGTAAAGTGATAGAAAACACTTTTAGTGAAATATTGCTAAATTTTCAGACATTAAATCCCGGCGATGCTAGGGAAGTCGGTCAACTGAAATAAAAGACTTACTACTGTAATACGATTTAAATACTGTGAACAAGAAGGTGCAAATAAAATATTTCACCAAAGTTAAATCCGAGTGTATGTTCATTCCATCCCGTACCACGACCCGAGATTACGAAAGAGTCAAAAGCTCATCACCATCACAACTTCGTAATACATAAAAACAGCACCAAGATGTAAAAATCTTAGTTTAGAAAACATATCAACATATTTAATTAATTCAGAGTTTATCCCATCTGGACCACTAGCTCTTCTATTATTTGTGTATTTTAGGGATTCTTCTAGTTCTTCCATTTGGAGTTTCTCTATGTTTAAATTTTGATGGCTAGGTTCTCCTTTTGAATTTTCATTATACGATAGCTCCCTAAAATTTTCAAGCCGTTGCTCCTCTGTAATTGATGTTTGTATATATGCTGCTTCTTTCTCAGATTTATTTAAATGTTGTATTATTCTATATGCTGCCATTGGCGACCATGTAAATCGTGTTCTAAATTAGATACGTATCAGTCCCAGCTATATTGATGGGCTTTTCTTACTATCTTTTTAACTTCTTTCCTTTTTCACTTTCTCTACTGGTAAGCAGAAGGAAGTATTGTATTCCACCCTAAAATTCCATGTCGAGATTTTACCGGAAATATGTTTTGAGACCCCCTGAACCCAAAGAAAGTATTTTTAGAAAAAGGTTGTGTGTGTGTTTGTGTGTGTGTTTGTATGCGTGTGTTTGTGTGTTTGTGTTTGTGTGTGTGTGTTTGTCTGTGTGTGTGTGTGTGTGTGTGTGTGTGTATCAGTCTGTGTGTCTGTCAGTCTGTGGACAGCATAACTCAAAAGCGAAAAGTTGGTTGAAAACCAAAGTTGGTATTTCAATTTAATGTCTTTCAAGGATGCGACACAAAGATTTTGAAGAAAATAGCCCCACTCTAAACTATCCTTTACATGGAAACTTTTTCAAAACTTTTTGATTTTGTTGAAAATGGCTCTAACAATTTTGATTAAAATGTCCTATGTTTGAGATATTTTTATGACAAATGAAATGTATACCTTGAATTTTCTGGCTGTAGCTCCTGTAGTCGTATTTACTCTGGACGACTTTTGCATAACTGGTAAACCGTTAGTGATAGACCAAATCATACTATAATGTAAATCTTGCTAAAATATACAATTTATGTCCAAATAAATTTTTTTGTAGAGTAAACCATTTTGGAGATATTCCTTGTTATGTGTGTGAGTTTTGGAAAACTTAAAAACTTTGGTGGAATGGAACATCATTATTCAGTTTTTTATATGTTAAGTGTGCAAAGAGAACAGAATCTCACGGCTTTAAAATATTTGACCATCACACAAAGCCTACTGTATTCTAATATTCCCCTTGCATCTACAAGGAAATAAGCAATAAGATAATTTGTACAAATGTTTATCTCAACTAAAACGAAGAAGATATAGGAATAAGAGTTTGTAAGAATGATTAGTACAAGAGTAGAGAAAGCCATGTGAGTGCAACACATCAGATTATTCATTATATGATATTTTTGATTCTTCTGTTTTCTTTTGCAGGTATTTTAAGTATGCCTTCTTATTTTCTTCTATAGCCATTTTAATTTCATTGTTCCATATTCTCATTCCTTTCTTCTTATGGTTTTTTCTTCTTGTTCTTAATACTTCATATACTGATTTCCTTATTGCACATACTATGTTACAATATTTACACACATATTAGTTTACAATGTGTTTAAAACTATATATAAGTTTACAATTCATTTAAATTATATATGCATTTATTTCCTAAAAACTTTTAATTTAAATAAGGAAATAATGAAGCTATTAAGTAAATCAACAAGAATCTAAAGTAAGAACAAGTTAGAAACTAAAAGCTTCACTTATCTTAGTAATACTCCAAGTTCTTTTGCTGCTAACATGTTTTAAGTTGACTCCAACTTGATAAGTGAAGCTAACACGTTTCAAGTTGGAGTCAACTTGAAATGTGTCAGCAGCAAAAGAATTTGCAATATTACTAAGATAAGTGAAGCTTTTAGTTTCTAATTTGTTCTTACTTTAAACTTTTAGTTTGCTTTTAAATCTAGTTTTTTACACATTATTCATTCACTCTGCACTCATAACAGTGCTGATGAAGATGATTGACGATGATGACCATGATGGTGATGGTGGTGGTGATTGTGATGATGATGGTGATGATGATGATGGTGGTGGTGATTATGATGGTGGTGATGATGATGGTGGTGATGGTGGTGGTGATGATGGTGGTGATGGTGGTGGTGATGGTGGCGATGATGACGATGCTGATAATGGTGGTGGTAATGATGGTGATGGTGATGATGATGATGATGATAGCGGTGGCGGTGGCAGTGATGGTGGCGGTGGTGGTGCCAGTGGTGGTGATGGTTGGTGATGATGCTGATGTTGATGATGATGATGATGATGATGATTCAGATTCAGATTCAGTTTTTTACTTATAACATGTAATGCTAGGCATGTTAACTGTGTAAATACTGACCACTAATATGACTGTACTTTTAATTTATTTAGCATGTATTGACACTGACATGGAAGACTTCTGGGAAGCAAGGAAGTATGCCCACTGGCTGAGCTTATTTGTCATGACAGAAGCTTACTTAGCTGTGAAACTAGTTGTACGTGAGTGTCTGAAAGTTGCTGACATGAACCTTTATACTGAAAGATATGGGTCAGATGTATCTCTGGAAAAGTATGAAGTAATTCAACTTAATAATATTAATAGGGTGAGTAAACTATAGTTATTCTATATGTATATATAAGTAAATAAATATATATAAATGAATGTATGCTAACAAACTTACTGTTGGTGTTTTTAAACACACAAGCTGTGTGTGGGCAAAGTTTGAGAGGTACAATCAAACTGTCTGCAGTGGGTCTGTGGTTCAAATCCCAGCTGCGCATTGAATTTTTCAGTTCCCATTGTACCTCTTATCTATGTTTGATGTTTGTCCTTTGTGCATTCTTAAACCACTTGACCAATCATAGCAAGATTCAGCATCTATATGTATTTTTTCATGGAAAAGGTTTCTATGCTATCCATATTACAATGCAACTTATTACACTCACATGGTTTGCTCTATTCATTTTTCTTTTCTGAAACATAATTACATTTCTTTCTCTATTCCCTCTTCTACAAGAAATTCATATAATTTTTTATGTTTGAAATAGGAATGCAAGATATTACATTCAAATGGGTTTCCCTACTCCCTTTTCTTTTATGAAACACATTCACATTTCCTTCCCTATTCCCACTTCTCCAAAAAATTTGCACAATATTTTATATGTTTGAAATAGGCATGCATTATTATTACTACATTCATATGGTTTTCTCTACTCACTTTTTTTTTTTGTAAAACACAATAACATTTCTTTCCCTGTTTCTCTTCTACAAATAATTCATACAATTTTCTGTATGTTTGAAATAAAAATGCTACAATTACATTCACATGGTTTTATCTGTTCACCTTTTGTAACACATTCACACATTCACATGTCCCTCTCTACTTGCTCTTTAACATACAATCTGTATATTTAAGGATGGATGTTTGTAGCCACTGAAGTCAAAAACTGCTTGACTGATCACTGCAAAATTCAGCAGTATATGTATCTTTTCACAGAAGAACTTCTTATGCTATCCATTTTACCATGCAGCATATTACATTCATATGGTTTCTCTACCCACTTTTCTTTTAATAACACATTCCCATGTCCTTCTACACTCCCTCTTCTACAAACAAGGTATACAATTTACTACATACATACATTTCATACATACTCACACTTACAGAAATCTCAGCAAGGTTGGGGCTATCTAAAACAATTGTTTTCTGGATCATTCATGATCATTTGCACATGAAAAACATCAGTGCAAGATGAGTGCCCAGACTTCTCTCTGTAGTTCAGAAGGAGCAGCACATGATTTGTTGCACCAAGTTTTTGGAACTTTTCTGTGGCAACCAGAAAAGAGTACTGGAATCCATTGTTACAGGGAATGAAACTAAGGTTCTTTATATGACTCTCTGTCTAAAAGAGAATCTCTTGAATGGTGAACCAGGTGAAGCCTCACCAAGAAAGGCAAAAGTCACTCAATCCACAAAGAAAGTCATGGTGATAATTATCTAGGTTCCAGAGGAATTCTCCTTGTGAATTGCAAAGAAAGGAATATCACTGTGAATGCACAATATTATGCTTTACTTTTGCACAAATTGTGTGACTTTATCAAACAAATGAGGCAAGGATGATTGTTACATGATGTCAATCTTTTCCATGACAATGTGCCAGTGCACACAGCAGCAGTTCTGAAGGCTGTAGCAGGCATAGATCCAGGGGGGGGGGGGGGGGGGGTGCCAGGGGACCTGGGCCCCCTGTCACATTCTACTTTATTGCCATAAATTCTATATATGTGTTACCTATCATCACGCAAAATGGCCAAACCCATTTCTATGAAAATTTGTATATGACTACCTTTGGTAGTTGTTCCCACTTAAAGAATAGACCATTGAGGTGGAAGGTTTCTAACGGTGTCCAAGTTGAATAAATCAAAATAACTTCCCTTTTTTGGGGAATATTTGCAAAAATGTTCCGTAGCAAATGTTTTTACCCACGATGTTAAGTTTTGGAATAAGCAACATTTCGATTGGATGCACATTTAAACAGTTATTGGAATTTTGTTTACCGCTGTGCGAGTACATGTAGTATCACGTTATAAGAAACGATTGTTTAAACAGCCATACGGATCAGACACAATTAAGTGTGCTGTCAAGTATTTTATCTATTTAAATTCATATTAATCTTGAAAATTGTTTAATGTTATTAACGGTGACGCGGGTTGGTTAAATATTGAATTCCTGTGCCCAAGATTTTCATCTTGCCGCAGTGTGCGCAGTCATGAGCATTTTAATAAAGTGATAATGTGTCTAAAATGAGATAGGCCCAGGTTGGTAGACTTTCTGATATCAAACGAAGTGCACATAACTGGCAAACAGCTGACAACTATAGGGGCTAGATTCGGAACAGTACGTCGTTAAATTACCACACATTTATTATTATTGTTTTTCTTCTTCTTCTTCTTCTTCTTCTTCTTCTTCATCATCATCATCATGATCATTATCATTGGCATTGGCGTTGTCGTCGTTGTCGTCGTTGTCGTCGTTATCGTTATTGTTATCATTATCATTATGATTATGATTATGATTATTATTATTATTATTATTATTATTATTATTATTATTATTATTATTATTATTATTATTATTATTATTATTATTATTATTATTATTATTATTGTTGTTGTTGTTGTTGTTATTGTTACTCCATATTTATTGCAAAAATGCAACCAAAGCAATTGGAGGTAGATAGAGAAAAATAAATTTACATGGCATCAGAATGAAAAAGTGGTGAGGAGAGTAACCAGTGGCACTGTGGCTGAGCGGTAGCGCGTTCACCTACCACCTAGGTGGCCCAGGTTCGATCACAGGGACCTGCATGTGGTATTTGTGGTGAAGGAAGCGGCGTCAGGACAGGTTTTCTCTGTGTTCTCCGGTTTCCCCCGCCATTAATTCCACCAACTGCTCTTTTATCACCTTTCCAATCATCGATTTCACTTACATTTCATCTCATCTTCTTCCTCAGTACCATACCTGGTGCTTGACTGACCACCTGCTTCCAGGTCTTCATTCTGTCTGGTCCATAGGTTCCTGTGCTCCCGACAGGCATCTGATCCTAGACACTGGCTTGTAAGTACTAGGGGGTGTAAGTCATAAGGGGAGGGTAATCAGGAAAAGAAGAAGGTAAGGGGAGTAAAAACGAGGAGAAAGAGAAGTGAAGGAGAATGAAATGGGGAGGAAAAGAAGAAGGAAACGAGACAGAAAGTGACAATTACGAAAATATGTCCACAATAAAAGACAACAATGTGAGCAACGCTGTGGCCTCTACTAGCTTTTTATAACAATACAAATAATGCTAATACATAAGTAGTTTTATGCCTTATTCCATATTACAGTGCATTATATAGCATTTCTTTTGATCATAAACTATAACGTGCTACATTAAACTATTCAGCTTTTGTATTTTTGTCGCCGCAGACAATTTTAATAAGCGTAAATTAAGTCTAGGTCCAGAGAAAAACGTTTGCTGATCTTTGCTGATGACTTCAAGAATGGGAAAGTGGCAAAGTGGAAGCAAGCTATCGACAATATGTCTTGTTGTTGTTAGCTAATGCTGGATTTCTGACAATGAAGCCATTAATCCTCTTGCTCTCCAATATTTTTCACTTCATAAATATTGAAGAGACTTAGCAGTAATAGTAACCGCCTTTTAGAGAGCACCATATTTTTATGTTTTGGCAGTTACATCGCTCTCTCACAACCCCCAGAATGTCTGGAGGACCACACATGTCGTTGGTTTACGGGTCTCACCGACGTGACCTGGAGAATTATCAAAATAAATTCACCGACCATATCCTCTGATTACCAATCAGAGGACATATTACATGCCATGACAAGTCAGCATGTTAGGGGTTAAGAGTTTATAGAGAAATTAGATAAATGGAGAGGTTGGAAAAATAAAGACTCCCTAGCCCTCAGGAACCCTAATAGCATCGGGGTCGAAAGAGAACAAGAGATGACCAAGGTAAGGTCAGATAGAAAAGCTACAGTGAGGAGCAAAACACCAGTAAGTGGAAGTAAAATGTTCTGCTCAGCTTGGGTACCTTGTGATCGCCATTCACATATCCCCTAGATGGTGTATACGCTTTGTTAATTCGAAACTGTCATTGTTGAGGCATTAGTTCAGTAACACTGGCGGTGTAAGCTTGGTGGTAGTCAGTGCCATAGTGGAGTGATGGCGAAATGTCCAGTTCTATGTTCGAGCTTTGGTTGTGATTACTATAAGAGCCACAAGTTTAAGATGTCAAAACGCAAAATTCGAACAAATTTGTTACAGTTTGTTAAAAAGGTGTGTCTTGAAGTTGGAGACAATTTTTATGACAGAAAAGATATTGATGAAAAATCCAATAAAGATCAAGCCACAGACTTAAAAGTGAAAAGCACGTGTAATGAAGTAAGAGAACAAGAGAGAAGCAGTGATTGCATTGCAGTTATTGCGAATGCCAGCAGTAGCAATGACAGTGAATTGCAGACTTCATTAACAACTCCATTTAATGATTGCAACGAACTTGACATAGGACACTTTGTGAATCAAGATTTGAGCGATGATGATGCTAATTAGGCGAATGTTCGAATTTCGTATCCATAATAGGAGTGTTTTGTAAACATTTGATTGGTGAGCCTGTGGCAGTTACAGAGTCTTCTTCCTAGATCGGTGGTAGCTGGTAGTTTAAACTTTATTTCTTTCACTTAAATATTTAGATAGGCATGTTTTAGCATGAATTTAATTATTCTGAAGTGGTAGTGGACCGGAACCGGCCCCCCTCCCTCCTCCCCCCCTGCAGTACAGGAATATGGCTTCCAAGAGCTTGACCATCCACCCTACAGTCCAGATCTAGCCCCCAGTGACTACTTCCTCTTATCCAAACTGAAGAAAGATATTCAGGGAAATTTGATGATGAAGTGAAAGCTGCTGTAATGGGACATTTTGCTGATAAAGAACCAGTAAAATACAGTATGATTACGTTGAAAAATAGCATCATTGTCTTATTTGTTTAACTTTAAAAAGGCAATCAAGCCGGAAAATTTTGGAACCACCCTTGTATGTGGTTCAAATATCGGTTATGGCGACCATTTATAAGGTCAATCAATTAATTAATAATTGATTGTTTTAAACACAGAAACTGTGTGTGGGCAAAGTTTGAGAAGTAGAATAAGGACTAAAAAATTCAATGTCATAGCCAGGATTTGAACCTTGCATCTTTTGTTCTATACTCTACATTCTCATACCATGCTCCTGGTTCTCTGCTCAGGGGTTGTTGGGTTGTTGTAGTGTTTAACGCCCGCTTTTATTACTACGGCACCACAGGCGGTGACACTGATGATACATGGAATGAAGATGGAGCAACGGTGGAATGAGATGGCGGGGGAAACCGGAGCACCCGGAGAAAACCCGCCCTGATGCCACTTTGTCCACCACGAATACCACATGCGGGTCCCTGGGATCGAACCCGGGCTGCCTAGGTGGTAGGCAAGCGCGCTAACCACTCAGCCACGGCGCCGCCGGTTCTCTGCTCACCACTCCACTTCCAGGTTGTGAAGGCTGTCTTCTCCAACCTGGAGGGACTAACCATGTCCCACCCTTTATTACAGCACACCCGAGGTCTTGGTCTGTTGTGCCACAGAGTTTAGCCTTTTGGGTTTGAAATCATTTAGAATTTGGAATAAAGTACTTATAATACTCTCTGATATCTATGTTTAATAAAATGGGATTGAAATTTTGTGATATGAATATGTGAAGCAAATCCCAGTTTTCAAAATTTTGGAAGCATTTATTAAAATTGTTTGAAATATTTTTGACATATTCCTACACACACAAAGAGATTTTCTTCTCTATAACATGCTTTTGGAACTCAATGTACAGTCTTAAAATCATAACTAACAATTATGTGAAAATGCTGTGTCCCCTTTAGTTGTGAAGTTTGTTTGGAATGAGGCTGTAGCTGAAAGTTACCATTGAACACTTTATTCTATCCACTATACCCACATCAAAAGTACAGTGATGGTCAAAATTTTTTAGACAGGTATAGCTGCTGTATTTTGGTTACTCCAAAATGCAAAGTTACTCATGTAGTTATCAAACATAAATATGCATTTCACTTCATGGCACAGAAAATATAAAACTTATGAATTTAGTTACAATAATACAAAATGCCTGTTCATTAATATTCGGGCAAAAAATATAACTGCAACAAAAATAGAAAGAATGGAGTTCTTGTAGTAATATTAATATTTTGTGACACTTTCTCTCCTTCAAAGTACTTCAGTTAGCCATCTTGGCATGCTCTCCACGAGCTTGTTTGTGGTACAATGGGACAATTTTTGCCATTCCTCTTGCAGTCATTTCTTCACATCAGCTTTGGTACTTATTTGATGTTTCAATATGTTATATTCAGAGCTAGGACAAATATCCACTGAGCAGGGAATCAACGTAACTACCACTCTACCTAGTACACGTGACGTCATACTGAATACACGGATCCAGGGGTATACAGTAGTTCGACTACAGTACTGACAGTGTAGAGTTGATCGCTCTGTGTTTGCATTCTGTTGTGCACTATGCAAAGTTCAGTATGTCAGAATCATCACGTGCTGACACATTGAAAACGTCCGTGGAAGAAGTTGGTACAAATAAAGTAAGAACAAATTAGAAACTAAAAACTTCACTTATTTTAGTAATGTTGCAGTTCTTTTTGCACAAAACTGACCCAGGGTTTCAAGTTGTCTCCAACTCATTCTCAAAGCTATACAAACAAATTCGTTACCAAAGCTACAATCTTTCATTTTTTTCTGAAAACAAAAAAACAAATACTGATATTCAATTTTTATTTACCAATCTCTGAAAACAAAAATTTATAAATACAATCTATAGATGGTAATTCGAAGTTCATAACACGGTTCCTGTTTTTTAAAATAAAATTTTTTTCCCAAACCATTGAGAATGAGTTGGAGACAACTTGAAACCCTGGGTCAGTTTTGTGCAAAAGGAACTGCAACATTACTAAGATAAGTGAAGTTTTTAGTTTCTAATTTGTTCTTACTTTAGAATCTTGTTGCTTCACTGTTAATAGCTTCAATTTTTCTTATTGGTACAAATAATTTTACACTGAACGGAGAAAACACAATGTTTATACAATTTTTGGCAATACATGTATACATATACTACATATAGTAAGTAGAGGAAGTATTGTATTCCCCCAAAAATTCAATGTTGAGGTTTCACCCGAAATATGTTTTGAGGCCCCCTGAATAAAAAAAAGCATTTTTAGAAAAAGGTCCATCTGTATGTGTCTGTAGGCAGCAAGGCTCAAAAGCGAAAAGTCGGTAAAAAACCAAAGTTGGTATTTAAGTTTAATGTCTTTCAATGATGCAACACGAAGATTTTGTTTTCGAAAATTTGTATTTTCTTGAAAATGGCTCTAACAATTTTGATTAAAACGTCATATGTTTAAGATATCTGTATGGCAAATGAAATGTACGTTTTGAATTTTCTGATTATAGCCTATGTAGTCCTGTTTACTCTGGATGACTTTTGAATAACTCATAAACCGTAAGCGATAAACCAGATCTTACTATACAAAAAAATGTAGATCTTGCTTAAACACACAAGTTATGTCCAAATAATTTTTTTTGTAGAGTGAACCATTTTTAAGATATTTCTTGTTATTTGTGTGAGTTTTGTAAAACAAACTTCTGTCAAATGGAACATTGCTATCCATTTTTATATATTGGTCGTGCTAAGAGAACGGAATTTGAAAGGTTTAAAAGATTTGACTATCACTCGAAATCTACTGTATTCCTATATTCCCCTTGCACTTACAACGAAATAAGCAATACAATAATTTCTGGAAATGTTTATCTCAACTAACACGAAGAAGATACAGGAATAAGAGTTTGTAAGAATGGTTAGTACAAGAGTAGAGAAAGTCATTTGAGTGCAATACATCAGATTTTTAAAAATTAGATTTGCTGTTACACCCCTGACTGTGATGTTTACAGTTCCTGGTTACCTGTGTCACCCCGTTCCCTTCACTGCACTATCCATATATACTCACAGCACACACACATTACAAGCAAAAGGATATTTGTTCTAGCTCTAGTTATATTCCAGCATAGCGTATCCCACAGATTCTCTATAGGATTAATGTCCAGCCTCTGTGATGGAAGGTTCATAACTTTAGGAAAATTGTACAACAACCATAGCCATACATTATGGGCTGTATGTTTGGGGTCGTTGTCCTGATAAAATTTAAAGTAGTCTCCTATACCCATACTTTCTGCACTTTTCTTCAGGTTATTTTTTAAAATAAAATCTGAAGATACTGACAGCAGTCCACGTTTCTGTCTATAAAAATGACCTTACCTACTCCTTTAGCTGACATGCAACCCCATACTATTACATATCCCTTTTCATGCTTTGTTGTTGCCTGCATACTCCTTTCTTCAAACTCTTTATTGGGTTGTCTCGAAACCATGATGCACCCATCTGAGTCAGAAACATTGAATTTCGATTCATTAGAAAATTACATTCTTCCACCAGTCCATGTCTTTGTCAATATACTCCTTAGCAAAATGTTGCCTCTTGATCCTATTTACTTTGTTGACATATGACATAGGGCTTTCTTCTTATAGTTTGCCCATGGTAATCATCTCTAAGTAATACCCTCCATATTGTACTTGGACTGATCTTTCTGAACTCACTTTCTGCCTCAGCAGCAGTAATCGTAGTTGCAGAAACACGGGCATTTTTGTTGACTTTCCTTATTACTACACTCTCTTCTCTCCCAGTAAGGACTCTTGGATGACCAGTCTGGGGCAAATTCTCAATTCTGACTTTAAATTTGTATGAGCAGATGTCATCAACAGGACTTTTCTTCACATTTTTCCTTTTTTATGGTGGAATCTTTGCTCAAATGTACTGTTCTTTCCTTGGTGTCCCATTTCACTCCTGAAGTTTGTGTCTGCCTTGTGGGTGAGAAAGGCATTGACTGGGATCTCCCAGCACCACAAATAACAAGTGTAAAGCATGATTTGGGTTTGTAAACACCCCAGTCCAAAAAATAGGAACAGCAAATCTTCGCATCTCACAGCAAGTAACAGGATTACCACTACCTCAAATCATCTACAAATTGCAATTGCATTATTAGAGTACATATGAAGGGCATAGAATTCAGAGTTTAGCAATTTCAAATTATCACCGGCTTTTTCTTTAATAAGATGGAGATTGCATGTACAGACCATGCCTGTCTGAAAAGTTTTGACTGTTGCTGTATGTGGGCATGGAATTTCAAACCCATTATATGGCAACAAACTCTTTAAAAGCCTATCACTTTACTTACTGTATTCTACAATCTACTGTATCCTACTGCGTAAATGTGAATTGAAAGTATTTGGAACAAAGAGAAGTAGCTACAGTAATAATATTTTGTAAGAATAGTTTGCAGAAAAGAGAGTAGAGAATGTCATATGAATGCAACACATCCAATGCTTTTTTTTTAATTCCTCCAAATCCGAGATTTAGTGAATATTAGTCTGTAAGTGTAAGCAATGCTGACATTTTTCACTTATATTGTTTTAAAATTTCTGCATGTTATAGGTTATTGGTTTTCTAAAAGGTCCTTGGCTTGAAACCATCACCAATAATTTTGATATGTGTCTAAGAGAAGTTGGTAAAGGATGGTATGATTACCATGAAAGGAGATATAATGTTTATGAAAAGTCTAAGCTGCATAGAATGATGAACCTCACTGTGCAAAGAATGCAGGTGAGTATCTTTTACTTACTTTTATGTTTATGTCCTATATTTTGCACAGATTCATAGAAGTGTAAATACCCAGTAGATATACCATACCACTGCAGTTTGTGGATCTTATAATGAGTTTAGTCAAATCTGAAAGAGTTACTCTAACTTCAGGTTGTAGAATAAGTCTGAAATTATGAAAATGATGTTTAAAATAAAACACACCTAATTTTTCACATTCTGATTCTGTTGTAAAGTTTGTCAGAAACAGTACCATAATTTGTTATATAATTTACATTAATATAACAACTTAAGAGAACAAATTATACAGCAATGATTACTTAAATCATTTATATATATTTACAATAGGTATTTACAAAATTATAACATACATGTATTCTTTGGGAGATAGTATGATTTCATGGCCTTTCTGATTATGTTGACATTGCAGGTAAATGAACTATCCCATATTCACATCCACAAACTTAATCCTCCCTCCTATATTGCATACTTTTAAGGTCTAGGCTGCTCGCATTTTCACACCCTTAAACTTAGCAATACTTTGGTTAATACAGATATAAAATATAGTCAAACCTACGTGATTTTTACCACCTCAATAATCATCCTCTTACTTTGAGAGGAAGAACTTACCAACAGTAAGTTTGTTGGCACAAATAAATAATAATCCTCTTACTTATTTATATTGCATATGTTATAATAAGAAGAATAAAGCACTGGAGTCAGTAAAACTTTCGTTGTAATGATGATCAAAGATATTATGTGGAGAGTCACTGAATCTTAATACACGTTCTGCAAGATAAACAGAGTAACCCATGCTCAAATCAATAATTACCCATAAAAATCACAGTGGCTAACTTGAATAAGTGTTTGAGAGATAGAATCGGAACTGAAAAATTCAATGCCAAAGCTGGAATTTGAACCACAGACCCTCCACTCACCAGGTGGGTGTTCTAACCACTAAGCTACTGTGACAACCTGCGAGAATGACAGTAAATTCTCCAACAGACTCATATTTCTCCTGGAAAGCCAGGGCATCTCACATCAGAGACAATTACCCCAAGGGCGACTCGCTCTATTGTAAGTACTCTATGTGCTGGGATTGCATAAATTTCAGATGGTAATTATTATTTAAAAACACCAACAGTAAGTTTGTTGGCATAAATAAATAATAATTGAACAAGTGTGTTGATTCTGAAATTGAAAAAAATTGGAAAATAGCAGGGGTATAGCTACATGTTAGTACACTGAGTGTTCCCCTTATTTTTCTGTTTAGTTGTTTTATATTTATTTTATTTTGTAATAGTTTTAATGCAGGATAATTATTTTATACACATCATTTAGCACTGATTTTTTTTGTAGATCATACTGTTGAGCAGCTATATTTAGCTAAAATAGCAAACACAAAATTTAGAAGTCGATCTGTTCTGTTCTAAAACAGCAGCGCACACTAGACGAGTCAGCGTTTCACTGCCTGCATGTTATATGGCTAGTACACCCTCCCTACAAAGCCTTCACCTATCTGCTGTCTGCCGCTCTCACCTCGGCAAGCCCCTCACATATCCATCTGTATATGCTGCACTCATTAAAATTTGCTAAAACAATAATATAAATTTATTGATCAATATCACATAATTTGGAAAGATAATAGGAAATTGCTTTAATATAATGTCTGTCACCTTTATCGCTAATGTGAGAGTCCTAGTTATAGCGTTCCCATTTTTACTCTCTCTACTGATAAGTAGAGGAAGTATTGTTTTCACCCAAATATTTGATGTCAAGATTTCGCTGGAAATATATGTTTCCAGACCCCCTGAATCCAAAAAATGCATTTTTAGAAAAAAAGTCTGTGTGTGTCTGTGTGTCAGTCTGTGAACAGCATAACTCAAAAAAGAAAAGTCGCTTAAAAACCAAAGTTGGTATTTAAGTTTAATGTCTTTCAAGGATGTGACATGAAGATTTTGAAGAAAATTGGTTCACCCTGAAGTACCCTTTACGTGGAAAACTTTTTGAAAATTTTGATTTTCTTAAAAATGACTCTAATAATTTTGATTAAAATGTCACTATTTGAGATATATGTCCTATTTACTCTGAATGACTTGCATAACTGGTAAACCATAAGAGATAGGCCAAATCTTAGTATACAAAAAATGTAGATCTTGCTAAAACACACAATTTATGTCTGAATAAATTTTTTTGGAGGGTGAACCATTTCGGAGATATTCCTTGTTATTTGTATAAGTTTTGGAGAACTTATACTTCTGTCAAATGAAACATCGCTATTCATTTTTTTATTTGTTCCTTGCAAAGAGAATGGAATTTGAAAGGTCTAAAAGATTTGACTATCACTCAAAGCCTACTGTATATTCCCTTTTTCCTGTTGCACGTGTAAGAAAGCGAGCAATAAGGTAATTTCTGCTACTGTTCATCTCAACTAACATGAAGAAGATAGAAGAATAATAGTTTGTAAGAATGGTTAATACAAGAGTAGAGAAAGTCATGTGAGTGCAACACATCAAATTTTTTATATTAACATTAGTATTATTAGACTGATGTCAGATATTCATTTTTAAACTACATGCTGATTTTTCAATAAAAAGTATTCCTTTTCTATAAACTTGTTATAAGTTTGTTTTGGATGTGCATTTACAAAATATTTACAATTAAGTTACTTCATGAAATATTACTGCAACAATATGAATTAACTTGAAATTAATATTTTTTTCAGGGAGCACTAAGAAGCTTGGTTATATGCTCTTTGAACAGCTACACAAACCGTATAGAAACACCATGTTTAGTATGCCGAGAGTGTCCTGATGATTTTGTATGGGGTAGTGATTTGGTTAACTCTCAGTTCCCACCAATTGCACCAGCATTATTTATGCTTTACCTACAATTGGATGAACAGAGTGTATTCTATTCAACAGATCCTGCAAAATTTGAGGTACATGTTATTAGTGTTAAGATAATTTGTCCATGTTTAATTAAGGAAATTGAATTAATTAAGGAAATTGAAGCTATTAACAGTGAAGCAACAAGATTCTAAAGTAAAAACAAATTAGAAACTAAAAACTTCACTTATCTTAGTAATGTTGCAAGTTCTTGTTGCAAAACTGACTCAAGTTTCAAGTTGACTTCAACTCATTCTCAAAGCTATACAAACCATGTTTGTTTTTCTCACGTACGGAAGTTTAAGTTTACACACTTGTGAAAGATGCACATTTTTTTGTATAAGGAAAACATTTTATATTATACCTATTCAACACTATATTTGATGAATTGCAGAAAATCAGTTTACATACAAAATAAATATCATTGTGGTGTCTTTGTAGGATACTGATGTAGCTCCTTTTTGCTTGTTTGTTTAGTTTGACTACTTCCATATTCAGAAAATTGTGCTCTATCTTAGGATTAAACAATTGTATCTCTAGTACCTATAATGAATGAATGAATATTTGTTTCTTGTCTCTCACAATTAAACAACTACCAATAGTACAATTTATTCCCCTCTTGGAGTTGCTTATTTTTAACACTTCCCCTTATAATTAACTTTTTGTTTTATATATAATGGGTAAGTGTATTCTTACTTTTACGCTCAACTTTCATTCTGCATGGTGTGGATAGCGACTGTGAACCAAACCATATGCAGTTCCATGTGCGTTGTGATCTGGCAGTGACAGTTCAGTTGTGATTTGATTAGACAGATAAGGTTGTGTTGCTCTAAATTTGTGCAATAGTGGCTTAAGTATAATGTTAGTGCTACGCTAGCCGTTGTATGTATAGTAGGCCTAGAAAGAACCGGTACGTTTGACCAAATGGCTCATCATTTATTGTGTGTATTTCAATATATAGTGATCATCAGTAATTAGTTTACATCGTAATTTGTTCATTAAAGCATATTGTGCTAGTAAGATTATGAGTAACAAAGGCACACAAGGCTTGTGTAAGTTCTAGAGAGATTTGTGTTGTGTAGGTGCTCAAGATCAAACTTGGTTAACGTCGAGTCACGTTATAATGGATTTTTGTGGAAATTGTGTTTTCCAAGTGCAATAGTGGTGTTATCCTAGCATTCTCAGATAGTGATAAACGTTTAAGAGTAAGATCTTTTACGGTTGTGTGTATTTAGCTGGAATAACCTACCTGCTATGGCTCTTCTTGTGGCCAATGGTATCTGGCCAATAGATTTACAAGTTCGCCTATATGGTGCTTACTATTGGCTAAAGAAAAGCAATCAACAAAAGATAGAAGATATAGGAAAACGATGCTATATGAAAAGACAAATAAGGGCTGAGTTAATATCCTTATGGCAGTCAGAATGGGATAAACTGCAAACTGGGAGACGCACCTATATGTTTTACCCTAATATACGAGAAAGGTTACGACTAAAGCACCTAAATCCCTTACAAGCTGCATTACACTATATTATGGGCCATGGGCCATATGGCACTTACTTAAAATGTTTTTGTATCATCAACTCTGAAATGTGCACCAGATGCAATACAGAAGATACTCCTGAGCATGTAATGTTTAACTGTCAGAAATACAGTGAAATAGCACAATCTAACAGGGAAAAGCTCATGTACCTCACTTTATCGGAAATGGTCAGGAATAAGGAAAATCTAAATACTTTAAATGAGTTAGCAACTCAAATCAGTATAGCAGAAAGATCTTTAAGACAAACTGAACAAGAAAGAAATCTAAGAAATTTTTATACACCTCCAGCGACTGTTGTAGCACCATCCCATCGATCGTTAAGATTGTCAAACCAACTGTAAGCAGAAAGGAGAAGAACGAGGCCAAAACGACAGCCTCATGAGACTTGGACAGCCTACCAGAGACAAATAGCAGCGGCTAGGGAACAATAAACTGCATGAATACTATGAGATCACATATAACTGTACAATATCACTAATTTTCCTTATTGTTATTTAGTTTAATTTAGGTTAGTAACTTCTGCACATTCTATTGTGAACAAATTGTAATAAATAAGTTTAAATAAATCAAAATATCCGCACACTACGTCCAGATATAAGAAATTAGGTATCTGGACATAGCTGGCAGATATTATTTTATTTTATTTTTTTGCTATGCTAGCCAATTAGAAGACAAAGTGTGATTAGCAGTAACAGGTGTTCTCATTTGTTACAATAATGATGATAACCCCATTTTTAAGTTTTTCTTTTGGGGCTAAGCGCTGGAAGTCCCAAAGGACAAGATGCCTTACATGGAAGATTTTTCAGAATTTTTATTTTGCCAAAAGGACTCTAATGATTTTAATTAAAACATTACATATTTAAGATATTTACATGAAAAATAAAATGCATATTCTGAACTTTATAGCGATAGCCAATGAAGCTCTCTTCAATTGGAAGGAATTTTTTATAACTTTGTTTATCCAGCAAACTGTAAAAGATACACAAAAGCTTACTATTCAAAAGCTGTAGATCCTTTCTAAACAAATAATTTGTTCTATGGCATCACCCATTTCCAAAATACCCAACAGGTTCACAAAATGTGATTACAAAGATTTATTTGATTAACATGAAGTAGATAGAAAAGTAAACTTTTATAAGAATAGCTTGTAGAACCCATATAAAAATAAATGATGGTAGAGAATCATGTGAAGGTAGCAATCAGATTTTTTATTATATATACAACTTTTTCTCATAAAGTAATAATAAATTTCAATGCTTTCTTTGAATGCTGTGTTGAGTTGTTCTGTGATAATTTTTGCAAAAAGATCCAGGACTGGGTTCTTATAATCTAAATATTTTTCATATTTCTGAATTTTCAGAAATCAGATGAGTTAAATCACATATTCCTGTTGTTACCAGCTAGTATAAAGTTCTTTGGTAACAAGTGAACATGGAAAATAATACATAGTCTTTTGCAGCATAACCAAGAATCCATTTATTGTATATATTTGAGGATTAAACAGGATACAAAACAATTTGTCCTTACATGATCAGTTTTGCAAAAGGTAAAAAGGTATAGCCTTCCCAAGTCTTTACCTATAGTTTATCTCTAATAAAATAATTTAAAACTTGATTATCTTGAGAACACTTGTATCTAAAGTGACCGGATGTCCCGTTTTGAATGGGACAGTACTGTGTTTCAACCTGCGATCCCATTGTCACAATAGATTTTGATGGGATGTATGTTTGTCCTGTTTTGTTAGAAAATAGCATTTATTTTTTATTCTCTATGTTATGCTATATACTATTTAAATCCTTGTATCCATAATTGCTAAGAACAAAAGTTATGTTATTGATGGACAAAATCCTTAAGAAAAACAATCTGATGGCCACATTCCAGCATTGTTTTGTTTCTTATGCTGCACTTCGACAATTCAATTCCATTGTCTCAGTGACGTCAAAGTGTGATATGCATTGTTTTGGCAGTTCCGTGAGAGATTCAAGATGGCAAAATGAAAGCATGTTCACTGCTGTGTTGCAAGAAAAGCATCTTAGCCTATGGTATAAGATTAAAAATTTATAGAGAAAAAATATCGACATCAGAAAAGAACACAATTGAAAGTTGAAAATTAATTTCAAATACAGTTGCCTTGAATTTTTAAATTATTTGAAGCAGAAGAGACGTTTCTGAAGAGAATTCATTCTTAAAAAAAAATATGTCCACTAACAAGCCGTTTTATGAGTTATATAACATTATAATTGTTTTGTGTTTATATTTATAGTAACTATCCCCGAAAAACAGCAGTTGCAACCTTCTATGTGATCTGCAAGAGGAAATGGACAGAGACCACTTTCAAATATGCCCAGCCATTTCTAGTGCTCCTTCCATCAGTGAAAAATATTGGAGAGCAAGAGAATTAATGACTTCATTGTCAGAAATCCAGCATTAGCTAATAACATATTTATAGTAACAGTAATGTTATACATAATATTATTTTTTATATTGTAAGAACATTGCCTTTATCATAATGTAAGACTACCTTTGAAGTGCAGTGGTAGTGCACCTACCTCTGTCGTGGAGGACCGGGTTCGATCCCCAGTAGTGGCATGGGAATTTTCCCCCACTTGAAGGTCTGGCATGGCATGCACTCAGCCTTGTTAGGTCCTGGATCAGCCAATGGAGGAGTAACTCAATAAAGAAGTAGCAACCCCAGGTTACAAAGGCCACATAACTGATGGGGAGGACTCAGGGCACTGACTACATCCTACCCTCCAGTTTTGCACCCCACTCATGATGTCTGTAGCAAGCAGAGGGAATGCAGTAGTTGGGTGTTAAGCCTTGACCTGTGAAGGGCTGTTGTGCTAAGGGTTTAAAGGATTTGTCATAATGTAGTAATATGTTGAGTACTCTGATAATTATATTTTAATTATTAATAATAAATAGATAAATAAGGTTAATTAAGGAAAAATTGAAACTACTAACAGTGAAGCAACAGAATCTAAAATAAGAACAAATTAGAAACTAAAAACTTCATTTATCTTAGTAATATTGCAAGACATTCCACAGCAATATTTCTAAGATAAGTGAAGCTTTTAGTTTCTAACTTGTCCTTATTTTAGATAAATAACGTTTTAGATTTTCTAATTGCATTAACTTACAGGTCTAAGGTTAATGGAAATTAAAAAGAATGTCAGTAGATAGATGTCCTGTTTTAAGCTTCAGAAGATATGGTCACATTATCATATAATTTTCTGCTATCATAAAATGAATGTCATAAACTATCACTGTTAGAAAATATGTAACACTGAAGCTGTAATATTGCTTCCTAGTTATTACCTCGCCATTTGAAGCTGCAGTCGTTGGTGACGTGATGTTGTTGGTCACGTTGATGTGGTTTGGTGTGTTGTCTCCGGCTAGCTGAGCATAATCTCTTTATCTCGGGTTTGCGTGAGTGTAAAGGACAACCCAAGAACAACTTTGCAGATCATTTATTGCATCTGTAAATGTTTTCGGGAGTTATGCCGATTCTATATGTGTATCTGTAGAAGCATCTCAATCACATCGGCGCAGCACGAACTGCACGAACTCCCGTACTGCTCTCTGGTTGAGTACTGACTAGACGCTTCTCTCTTACCCACGCCAAGAAGACCGTTCGCTTCCAATTTGAATGTCATGACGTCATCCAAGAAAGCCTCGTATCCAAAATGTTATTTCCTTTTCCCGCAATTTAGAAATGTCCCTTTCTATTATAACATGTTCTTTTATGAATTTTGAATATATAATTACCTTTTTAGGATTAAACGATGTTTACTTTATATTTTATTAAATATATCGCGCGACTTTTAAGGTTGGTAGAACTGACTTTCGAACGTGTATTTTAAACTATGTGGTATGACGTCATGACTCGTTAATTTCAAACCAATAATGCGTTTATACTACAAATTTAACGACTATCATTTACTCATATCTTGCTCACCTTACAACACTTGCTACTCTATTATCTATTTATGTTATTACTCAATATTTATCGCAAATCTCATATCCGGCAATTAAATTAAAACGTATCTTTTTCAAAAGCCCATTCAATCGGAAATCTAAATTTCGGTATCAAATGCCCCCATTTATGTTATTTTATTATTTCATAATAAAATAATGTAAATGTCTTGCCCGAAAGAAAAAACTAAAATTACTCCTGTATTTTGAATAATCGGCAACACTCCCCTTGTATACAATTTTCAATTACACTGTTTTTGAAATTGGTTATTAACACATTTTCTCATTAATCTATTTAACATGACAAACAATTGTACACTTGACTAAACATTAATCCTTAAATACTAATTACAATATGTTATGGTTTCTTCTATGAAGCTTCTATATAAAGGTTAAATTTCAAGAGTCTTTCTTTATACTTCCTTCTTTTAGTTCATGTTTGCTCACTTCGCTCTCACTATCACTTGCACTGTGATTTTTCACTTTTGTTATTGTAACACATATCTGTACTAGATCCTTTAAGCACTAAAATGTACATATATTTTTATATAAATCCATTGCACTCTTTAGACAAGTTCTTTCTTTGTCTTTCTGTGATAACTATCTATACATCTAAATATTTTAACAAATGTTTTACAAAGTAAATATTCTGTTTTCTCTCTATGCGGAGATGAACATTTTAACAATCTTTCTGAAGCTGTTTTTGTGAGCTCTATACAATATATTTTTAAGCTCTTGGTGGTAGATAGCAATTCACATTCTGCATTTTTCATGAATATGTAAGTACCTGACCAATATATGATTTTCAAGTAAGCTAACATTTACATTTTATCTCAAAGCTGATTGGGCGCCAATAGACAAATGACACTTCCAATTTTTCTTTTACATTAAATCAAGGTTCCAAAGCACCACACGGTTTCTTGTATGGTCGAAGGAGTTGTTTATGCCATCTTCCCAGACATTTTTCATTTTTAACATCTTTTAATTCATAGGTATGATAACCAAATTTTGATATAATTTCTGCAGGACCTTTATATAACAATTCCATCCTTTTGTTCCTACCTCTCAAGGCACTTGATAACTTATGGTCTTTAACTAGTACCCAATCGCCTATCTTAGGTTCCCATTTATGTTTTCTACTCTTTTTCTTTAATTTTCGCTTCTCTGCCTTTTTCTTGATTCGTTCAAAAGCAATTTTCGCTCTTTCTTCTTCACTTAACTGAATGTCATTAATTTTCAGTGTTTTTGGTACCCCGATCAATATTGGTTCTGGTTCAATTCCTAACATTAATTTTATTGGTGCAAACCCAGTAGTTACATTAATGGTGTGATTGATAATCTTTTCTATCAATGGACAATATTTCACCCAATCCTTGTGATTATGATGTGTAAGTACACGTAAATAAATTCCTATATCTCGGAGGACACGTTCTGTTGGATTCCCTGATGGAAAGTATGAGGAACAATGATATAATTTTATCTCATGATTTTCTAGGGTTTCTTTAAAGATTTTGCTCCGATGAACTGTAGCATTGTCTGTTAAGATTGCCTGAATCTTGCCATATTTAGGCACATAATCTTTTATTATCTTTCCTACACATGTTTTGCTGCTGATATTCCTAACAGGATAAATTTTAATAAATTTACTAAAAACATCATGAAGAACAAACATATATCTACATCCAAATTGTCCTACTGGTAGCTCCCCATGTGCATCAGCAGTAACTAGTACATTTTTCCCTTCTCTTATGATTGTCTGAGGTTCTATATCAAATTTGATATTAAATGGTTTGGCCCTTTGACATAAATCACAGCTTGAACATATTTTTCTCACTTTCTTTGCCAAATGTTTTATATAAAAATGGTCACTAATTACCATGATTAGCTTTTCACTACCTGTATGAGCTAGTGTTTTGTGATAAGCAAGTATAAGTTTCTCTTGTAAAGCTTTTGGTACCATTATTTTCCATTTAGGTTCAATTCTTCCATGAAATTTATAGATTTTTCCCTCATAAATACCTATATTATCTTTTAGATTTTCTGTGATTGGTTGTGCCTTTTCTTTCAATTTTCTAAGTTCATCGTCCTCTGTCTGTAATTGTTCCAAATTTCGAAATTCTTTAGCTAATTGTGTCCCTTCTAAGGTTTTCAAATATAGTATGGTTACATCATGTTTGTTGTCACTAATTGTATCTGGTATTGTATAATTGGTTTTCATCCTTGATAACAAATCACTAAAAATATTTTGACTTCCTGCTATGTGTCTGATTTCTATGTTATGGGATGTGATCTCATGGATATATCTAGAAATACGTGTGCTTGTGAGTTTGCAAGAGTTCATAAATGCCAAACTAACATGATCTGTGTAAACTATTACTGGGTTGTTATATACATATTGCTTAAATTTTACAAGTGCAAAGTAAATAGCTGCTATTTCTTTTTCTGTAGTGCAAGCCTGTGATTCAGTCCTTGAAAGCCCCCTTGAAGCTACAGCAATGAGGTGATCTTTTCCTTCCTCATCTTTTTGTAATATGACACTACCATAACCTAGTCCTGAAGCATCTGTATAAATTATGTAGGGGAGATCTTCCCTAGGTTTTTCCAATAAAATTGACGCTGCAAACAATGTTTTTACCTTTTCAAAAGATTCTTGTTCTACTGATGACCATTGCCATTTTACATCTTTTCTCAAAAGTTGTCTTAATGGGGCTACTACGGTTGCATATTCTAGGATAAATCTTGACTGATAATTTAGAATACCAAGAAATCTTCTCAATTGTTTTATATTTTTAGGAGCTGGTATTTTATTTATGCTTTCAATTCTGTCGGGATTAGGCCTGATTCCCTCATTTGAAATAACATAACCTAAAAATTCTGTCTGTTTCACAAAGAATGCAGTTTTACTTGGCTTTATCGTCATGTTTGCTTTCTTTAACTGACTAAGCACATAATTGATATGATTTAAATGATCCTCTATATTTTCTGAAAAAATCACAAAATCATCCACATACTGAGCTACAAATTTCTTTATGGTTTCTCCAAAAATTTCATACAAAGCTCTTAATAGTGCACTACCACTGGTATTCATGCCAAAGGCGCAAACTCGAAACTGATATAATATTCCTGAATGTAAAAACGCTGTATATTTTCTTAAATCTTCTCTAAGTGGGATCTGCCAAAAAGATGCTGTAAGATCTAGAGTAGAAAAAATTTTGCCCTTCTGCAATTTGTTCAATATTACCTCTACACTTTCTGGTCTAAATCTATCAGGTTTACAATGTTGATTTAGTTTTCTCGCGTCTAATGTCACCCTAATCTTTCCATTGGCCTTATTTACAATACATAGGGGATTCACAAATTCTGAATTCGAAATCTCAATAACCTCATCTTCTAACATTGACTTTATAACTGCATCTACCTCTTCTCTTATTGTACTAGGGATAGCTCTCGCTTTATGTGTAAAAGGTTTTATGGGTATCATCTCAAACGAATGAGTATAAATATTACATTTACCAGGTTTCTCAGAGAATACTTCTTTATTTCGGATTAATATTTCAAACAGTTTATCCCTCTGTTGTTCATTTAGTTGATCAGCCTGAGTTACTTTTTCCCTCAACAATTCTTCTAAGTCTTCACTACTCTCCCTATCATAGTACCTAGTTGCATCAGAAACCCTCAAATTGTCTATGAAATCATTTTTATCCCATTCTACATTTTCTTTATTATCGACAATGTACTCTTTGACATTTACTTCAGTTAATTCCATAGCTCCTACTTTAACATATTCTACAAAGAATGTATCCCCTTGGATTTCTTCTTCCTCTTTTTCTCGTACAATAGTTTCTGAACTACTATCTTCCACAAAAGGCACTATAATGGTCTCATATTCAACTTTCATTTCTAGAATCATGTTTTTAAAATTCACCACAGCTTCCCAGGCATAAAGACAATCACAACCTATTATAATATCTGTCACAAGTCTTCCTACAATCAGAAATAAAATTCCAAGTATTCTCCCATTTATTTCAATATTTATCATTGCTTGAAATTTTACTCTCTCTTTTCGTTTTCCCACAGCTAGCGAGCAATATATCCCATTAACTGGTAAAGACATTACTTTAAAGCCACTACTTTGTAAATTATCATAAAAATTTTGTGAGCATACTGTGCTGTTTGATCCCGTATCTATAATTGCATTGTATTGTTTTCCATTTACTCCAATTTTGATTTTAGGTGGATCTCCTACTGTTTCGTTTTCGTCGATTCTATTTTTACATTCTCTTTTCTTTTGTATCATCATTTGCCTTCCAGGACTATTTATTTCCGAGTACTTATCACAATCATTACTAGGATACCCAGTTCTCACTGAAGGCGCGTTTGACCGGGTCTGGCGTTTCCCTGATTTTTAGGTATGGCTCCTGTACTATTTCCCGAATTGTTACTTCTGTTCTCCTGCATTAAATCGGGGTTACTTCCTACCATGTTTTTGACCGTGTTAATGGCCTCAACCATTTCCGCATTTTCGGGGGAATTTCGTCCATTTGAATACCTTTCTTCCTGTCTTGGTGACCTCGGTCTAAACTCATTATCTCCATTTGTCCAATACCCATCATTTGAATTTCTACTATGTCCAAAATAACGTCCCCGTCTACCTCGATCAAATCTATTTGTATTCATATAATTCACCCTTATATTTCTTCCCCTTTGATTACCATTTCTATTTTGGTGACGCCCTTCCTGGTTATATCTACCTTGATTTTCCCACCGGAATGATTCCATCCTTGGTATTGGTCCTTTATATCTTTCCCTAATCTCACTTCTATTCTGATAATACTGTGCCCCTTGCCCGAAAGAATTGACAGTTTCTTTTCCTTCATATTTATTTCCAAATGCGTGTTTTGGCTTATTGACTTCTAAGGCTGATAATAATTCGATCATAGCTGCAATGCTATCGGGTCGGGCTATGATTAGGTAATGTTGAAGTGTTTCCGGAAAATGTGGAGTAACTATATTTATTAGATCTTTTTCATCCAAGGGAGGGTCCAACATCTTTGATTTTCTCGCTATTCTCATAAAATAGTTTACCATCGATTCCTCCGATCTAGGATTAAATTTTCCATTGCTTAATTCAACTCTAATATTAGCCTGCCTACTAGCTCCCCAATATCTGGTTAAAAAGATGTTCCTAAAGGTCCTGTAGTCATTATTGTTACCCATAGAAAGGCCTAGCCAATTAGCAGCATTACCCTTTAGGCATTTTCTTACTATCACCATCTTGTACTCCTCTGGTATACGTTTCACCGTGAAGTACTCTTGTAACCCTTCTAAAAAGGCTTTAGGATCATCTGAATCTTCATTTTCAAAAACTGGAGGTGTCATTTCATTTAAGACATGGTTAGGCCAATGTAAATTTGAATTGTCACCTATCCCTGAGCTATTTCCGAGATCAGAATGGGAATTACTGTTACCCCTATTTTGCATCGAAATGTCAGCTGATACACCTGGTATTGCCTCGTTTCTTGCAACTTCATTACTAAGATTGTTGTGATTACATGCATTTTCATTTAATTTCAAATTTTCTAAGGCCTCTTTTACCTGAGTAATTTCTGTTACTACTCCTTTTATTTTGTCTGTAACATCCTCCAAATTTCTAGCCTGCCTTTCACTTTCTACATCAGATCTTTCTATTCTAACTTTACACCCCTGTAACTCTTCTCTAATTTCTTCCCTTTGTTTGTCTAATCTATATGTTACTTTTTCCCTTTCTTTATCTAATTTTTCACTCACTTGTTGACCTAATTTCTTTTCAGAATTCTTTACTTCTTGCCTTATTGTCTCTAATTCTCCCTTAACCTGTTCTCTATTTTCTTTTACTTCACTACTAACTTTATTAATTTCCTCCCTAACTTCTTCCCTAAAGGTTTCGAAAACTCTCCTCTGATTCTCCAATTGCATTCCCAATTCCTGTTGTCCCTTTTCTAATTTCTGTCCTAACTCTATACTAGTTTCGTCTATCTTACTCATCTTTTGGCTTAACTCTGTTCTTAATTCTTTACTATTTTCATCTATCTTTTGACTTAACTCTGTTCTTAATTCTTTACTATTTTCATCTATCTTTTTACTTAACTCTGTATTCATCTTTTCCACTGTTCTTAATTCTTTACTATTTTCATCTATCTTTCGACTTAACTCTGTACTCATCTCTTTCATTATCGTTTGAAACATATTCTCTATTTCTGACATAAATGCTGGCCTTTCTGAATTACTACTAAACATTTCTGAACTACCTCTAGGTGTTTCTCTAACGTTCTGATCTTCTAATTCTTGGCATATTCTGCTACCAATTACATTCCGATTAAATTCTTCCATTCTACTTATACTTTCCCGAATTTCCGGACTTTCAAAACCTCTAAACTCACTATCACTGTCTTCCATTTCTAAGCTATTTATATGTGTTTTTCTACTCACCAAAATTTTCAATATTTTCACTATTTCACTTTAACTGCACTTAAACTTGTTCACTACACGTTTCACAGATGTTGACGCGCTGGGCACCTTCTTGTCTGCTGGTTCGATGCTGGTCTGGTCGTCTTGGGGGTTTGGTCCATTCTTTCGGCGCCACACGTTGGGAAGCCAATTTGAAGCTGTAATATTGCTTCCTAGTTATTACCTCGCCATTTGAAGCTGCAGTCGTTGGTGACGTGATGTTGTTGGTCACGTTGATGTGGTTTGGTGTGTTGTCTCCGGCTAGCTGAGCATAATCTCTTTATCTCGGGTTTGCGTGAGTGTAAAGGACAACCCAAGAACAACTTTGCAGATCATTTATTGCATCTGTAAATGTTTTCGGGAGTTATGCCGATTCTATATGTGTATCTGTAGAAGCATCTCAATCACATCGGCGCAGCACGAACTGCACGAACTCCCGTACTGCTCTCTGGTTGAGTACTGACTAGACGCTTCTCTCTTACCCACGCCAAGAAGACCGTTCGCTTCCAATTTGAATGTCATGACGTCATCCAAGAAAGCCTCGTATCCAAAATGTTATTTCCTTTTCCCGCAATTTAGAAATGTCCCTTTCTATTATAACATGTTCTTTTATGAATTTTGAATATATAATTACCTTTTTAGGATTAAACGATGTTTACTTTATATTTTATTAAATATATCGCGCGACTTTTAAGGTTGGTAGAACTGACTTTCGAACGTGTATTTTAAACTATGTGGTATGACGTCATGACTCGTTAATTTCAAACCAATAATGCGTTTATACTACAAATTTAACGACTATCATTTACTCATATCTTGCTCACCTTACAACACTTGCTACTCTATTATCTATTTATGTTATTACTCAATATTTATCGCAAATCTCATATCCGGCAATTAAATTAAAACGTATCTTTTTCAAAAGCCCATTCAATCGGAAATCTAAATTTCGGTATCAACACTTATTCATTATGGTAGGTACTGATTTTCATTGGTGCACAGAAAGGTGTACCAAGAATTGAATCTTATAATTAAACTCTAAACAGAGAGCAATTATTAGTTATTTATGCCAACAAACTTATTGTTGGTGTTTTTAAGATCCAATTCTACCTCTCAAACATTGCCCACACATGGCATGGTTTAAAAACACCAACAGTAAGTTTGTTGGCATAAATAAATAATAATTACCATCTGAAGGTTATTTAATCCTGGGACATAAAGTACTTGCAATAGTAATGTGACTTTTGGTGGGTGTGAAGTAAAGTAGACAGATGTAGTCGAGATAAAGAAACACTTTTATTTCCGTAAACAGTAACTTTGTACACTCGTTGCAACAGCAAGAAAGTCTTTTTCGATTCTCCAACAGCACGGCTCCGAACTCGTAACACAAAGAACTAACTCCCTTCTCACACTTTACCGCTATTTATATCTCCCAGGCACTATTCTGGAAGCTTCAGGAACGTTCAATTATTATTGCAGTGAGATACAAAGTAGAAGATTCCAGAAGCCTCTATCCTTTTCTCTCTTTTGTCAAGCGCCCCAACAATGCGGCCATTCTCTGTCTCTTTCCTTTGGCTCCTTTGCGGTAGTGCCGACAATAATGCGATGGGTGACACTGCTGTTGTCGGCAATTAGATGCGGCAGGCACGGTGACAGTAAGTTACCATTGGTTTAATTGTCTCTGATGTGAGACTGCCTTTGTGGTTTACCAGGAGAAATAGGAACTGGTTTGAGAATTGAATGTCATTCTGGCTGGTTGTCACAGTAGCTTAATGATTAGAGCACCCACCTAGTAAGTGGAGGGTCTGTGGTTCAAATCCCAACTGTGGCATTGAGTTCTTAAGTTCCAGTTCTACCTCTCAGGTGAGAGCAATTTTCTCATCAACCAGTGATCAGTCCTTGTCTGTCACCTTTCAAGCATTACCAAAGCAAGGCAAATCCTGCTTTAACTTGCTGGTGCTGGTTACAGGGAAGATAAGTAACACAGATAGGAAGATTATGAGCCAAAATAGATATCTGAACACCATCCTTAACCCTCTTAGTGTTATTCTTAGGAAAGTAATAATTGGGAAAACTAGTGAAATTTTAGTGACGCCCCCCCCCCACCCCCCCACCCTCCTGTCACTCAGTGAATCAGTGAACCTAAAAGCCATTCCTCCATGTTTATGTCTTTTATTTATTTCTTTTGAAAACTTTAATTTTCTTGATGATTAGTTCCTTTATGACAAATCTGAGGAGTCTATATGTTTTCAAATTCTAAAGTACAATCACCTGATCAGTTAGCTTTGCAGGCTAAAAAAGAGATATCTATTCCGAAAACCTTAGCACTTCATACCTGAGAGTGTCCTTGAATTATGTGCTACAAATTTTTATGAACTGTTTACCAAAGTTTGAATTATATTAAAAACTATAACTTTTCTGCAAAAATCTTATATAACTATGATTTACAGACTTCTAATATATGTATTCTAATGTATTCTTTACAGCCAACCCTTATGAAGCTATTTGACAACCCCTTGGTTTGGACACATAGTGTGAGGCAGGTTCATCCTTTTGTTTTGATTAATCTGAAGTTTCCTGCAGATTTATGTCTTTCATCTGTTGGGCTTTTGGAACCTGAAGTTTGTGCAATGAGAGAAAGACTACGTATTGGTATAAAAAAATCACTCATACCTCTGATTGCTTATTCAAATGAATACTACATTTACATTGACCTCTGGAAGCTTGATGTTGATAAATACATAAGGTCAGTAAACATAAGTTTCTTTACATTATTTTTTTTATGAATGAATAGTTTATTTATGTAATTACTTTTACATACTTTTACAAAAATTTCAGTTTAACTTACACTATATACACTTTATCTACTATCGATGCTACCTTGGTCTTAATGGTACCCTTACCTTTTACTCTGCTGGATAGCTCTTATCATGCCTTCCCCTTTATTTATTTTCTCTTTCCTTTCTTATATTCTTCAAGTTTCTTTCACATTTATTTTTGGTTTCTTTCCTTTCTGTTAACATCTTTATCACACTATGTTTCTCTCTATTTTTCCACATTTTTTCCCCCAGACCTTTTCTCTCCATAATGCTAACTCTTTATATTCTGTTATCCATATATATATACAGGTGTGCACAAATAATTTCAGCAGTTTTGTGATTTTTTATACTCATATTAAATATATGGTGATGGTATTTGATGTTGTAAGTTAGCTATCTCTCCAAGTTTCATTTGCAGCAGTCATGATGCTTCTTCCATCCACTGCAAGAGTGCAGTTGTGGCTTATGCTTCCTTGTACGGCCACGAGCTCTAACAGTTGTAAGATGGTGACCAACAGTGAAAAAGCGTTTGCTGCTCTTGAGTAAATCCGTGACAACCATGCGATTAAACTTTAGAACAAAGTACGGGAAAGAACCACCCAGTGCCAACTCTATATGTAAATGGTGTCAACAGTTGATAACCATGGGATGCCTGTGTAAGAGCAAATCAATGGGTTGGCCAAGAATACCTGAAGAAACAGTCAACCGTCTGTGAGCTAGCTTCGCATGTAGCCCACAAAAATCAACTTGTCGCACCAGTTGAGAATTGAACATCCCGCGTTCGACCATTTGGAAGGTATTAAGGAAAAGATTGAAGGTGCACCCTTACTGTTTGCAGCTGTTAGAAGCATTATAACCTGAGGACAAAGTGAAATGCTTTAAATTTTGTAGCAGTTTCCAGGAGCGTATGGAACCCAATGCGTTTTGTGACAAGATTGTTTTCAGTGGTGAAGCAACATTCTTCCTGAGTAGTACAGTGAACAGGCATAATGTAAGCATTTGGGGAACTGAAAAGCTCCATTCTGTCATGCAGTACATTCATAATTTGCCTAAACTGGATGTTTTCTGTGCAATGTCACAATCTAAAATTTTCAGTCCCTTATTCAGTGAAAAATCCATTACAGGGTACATCTACCTGGATATTTTGGAGAATTGACTCCTGCCACAGTTGGAGACTGATACTGTTATCTACCAACAGGATGGTGCTCCACCTCATTACCACCGTGATGTTCATGACTTCCTGAACACCAGACTTCAAGATCAATGGATAGGTCATACCGGGAATGAAGATAACACACTCATGTCATGGCCTCCATGCTCTCCTGACCTTGCGACTTTTTCATATGGCATTATGTCAAGGATGCAGTTTACACGCCACCATTACCTGCTGATCTACAAGAACTATGGGTCCGCATCATAATGCATTTGGTGAAATTAACAGGGACATGCTACATCGAGTTTGGGCCGAACTTGATTATGGAGTTGATATTTGTAAACTCACTCGTGGAGCACATATCAAGCACCTGTAAGCTATTAAAAAAACTTTAAGAT
Organism: Tenodera sinensis; assembly: GCA_030765045.1. Lineage (NCBI taxonomy): Eukaryota > Metazoa > Arthropoda > Insecta > Mantodea > Mantidae > Tenodera > Tenodera sinensis. The sequence continues at coordinate 50,620,234 of CM060969.1, forward strand.
GCTATATCTGAGTATACAGTGTTTGTGGTGTTCAGTCAAATAATATTGCTTATAATAAATTTTTTAAACTGCTCAGATCATTTGTGCACAACTGTATATATAAATGTTTTTATGTTTGTCCTCTATGCACTCCCAAACCGGTTAAATGATGACCTAATGTGTATGTATTTTTTCATGGACAAGGTTTGTATGCTATCCATTTGAATACACAACTTAACATTTACATAGTTTTCTCTTCTCGCCTTTCTTTTATATAATAAATTCACATATGCTTCCCTACTCTCCCTTCAACATACCATTTATATGATTTTCTATAACTAAAATAGAAATGCTACATATTACATTCACCAAATTTTCTCTACTCATTTTTGTTTTGCAAGACAAAATCACATTTTTTTCTCTATTTACTGATTAGCATACAACTTTCCGTATGTTTGAAATTGAAATGCAGTGCATTACATTCTCATGGTTATCTTTACCCACATTTCTTTTAGGAAGCACAATCACATTATTTTTATACTACCTCTTCTACAAAGAATTCATACAATTTTCTATATGATTGACATAGAAATGCAACATCTTAAATTCACACAGTTTTCCCTGCTCCCATTTCTTCCTGTGGTATTTGGGGTTGTTCAACAGTGCTTTTGCATAGTGTCTTCCTGGTATTTTTACTTATTTAATTTGTTTATTTTGGGTTCTTTATAATATCCAACATAAGTCCAAAAGTTGAGGGATAAAATCATCAAACCACGGGCAGCTATAATAGATCCACCCTTAGATCTGCACTTGATGTAAACACAAGCTGTCAAGAACTGACCCGCGATACACCAATACCAAAGTAAACCATAAAATATAGTACCTTAAATATTAGTGATTATCTGTGAGTTTTGAAGATGTATGATAAACCTGGTGAAGACTACTTGAATGAAACACTATTCCTGAAACTCCAGAATAAATATCATTCTATTGCAACATAAACACGAGGCATAAGTCCACATGGTGTTTGTTTTAGTTGCAGCAGTTATGAGCACCAGGTTATCGTGGAGGGATACAAGGTCTGGATCTCAAGCTGGATGGAGTATAGTGTACTATAATTTCTCTCTCACCACACAATTCACATATTTCTTTTTCATGCTAGTTCTTAACTCTCTTAGAAATATTGTATCCATTCTCATCCAAGCTAACCATTGTTTTATGAGAGGTAGAACTAGAACTTAAAAATTCAATGCCACAGCTGGGATTTGAGCCACAGACCTTCCTCTTGATAGGCGGGTACTCTAACCATTAAGCTACCATGACAACCTGCCAGAATGACATCGAATTCTCAAACCAGTTCATATTTCTACCTTTCATACATTGCCCATACACGGCTTGTGTGTTTAAAAACACCAACAGTAAGTTTGTTGGTATAAATAAATAATAACCCTTATCTTCCTTAAAAAAAATTATCGTCAATTGCTAGGATCATACCAAGGTCGCCGGTGTGCCGGAATTTTGTCCCTCAGGAGTTCTTTTACATGCCAGTAAATCTACTGATATGGAGCTGTCAGTTTCAAACATACTTAAAAACTATCGGTCTGGGCCGGATTTGAACCCGCAACCTAGGCCAGCGTCTAACCAACTGAGCCACCCAGACCGACCTTATTTTCGTTCTTTACTACAGCAATCTACATATGGTTCTAATCCCCAATTCCTTTTTTACTTGTCTATGAAATTGTAATGACTTCTTACTTTATAAACTTCACCAAATTTCCTGCCTTTCTATGTCTTCTATTCTGACTCTTACCAATTTACCATTTGCTTGAGTTCCTTTCTTCTAGCCTTCATATATCTCCCATTCCTATTTTCTCAATAATTCTTCCTATCTCTGCCCACCAGCTGTTTGTACTCTCTAGATGTTTTTGCTACTCCATATATAAGTTCAGAATTGTCCCTCCTTGTTTGGTGTGGCACCTATACCAAAATTTTATACTTCTTTCCAATATTCCTTTCTGTTTTGTCTTTCTTAGTTCTACTAACACTATTTTCCTTGGTGTCAGGCTTGGTAGCCCTACAAAACATTCTATACATTTTATCCACCTTTTTGATTACCTCTGTGCCCCCCCTCCCCCTCCCAATCTGAGCTGCATAAAGCATTTTTACTTTCATTACTATGTATAGCAAAGCAGAAAAAGTATTGTATTCCATCCAAAAATTCGATGTCGAGGTTTCACCGGAAATATATGTTTTGAGGCACCCTGAATCCACAACAAGCATTTTTGGAAAAAACGGTCTGTGTGTGCATATGCATTTGTGCGTGCATGTCTGTGTGTCAGTCTGAGTGTCTGTCAGTCTGTGGAAAACATAACTCAAAAAAATGAAAAGTTGGTTAAGTACCAGAGGTGGCATTTAAGTTGAATGTCTTTCAAGGATGTGACACAAAGATTTTGAAAAAACTTCCTCCACACTAAACTATCCTTTACATGGAATATTTATCAAAAAAGCTGATTTTCTTGAAAATGACTCTAACAATTTTGATCAAAATGCCATATGTTTGAGGTATGCTTATGGAAAATGAAATGTATATTATTTATTTATGCCAACAAACTTACTGTTGGTGTTTTTAAACACACAAACTGTGTGTGGGCAGTGTTTGAGAGGTAGAACTGGAACTTAAAAATTGAATGCCACAGCTGGGATTTGAACCTCAGACCCTCCACTTACTAGGCAGGTGTTCTAACCATTAAGCTACTGTGTTGTCAGAGTAGCTTACTGGTTAGAGCACCCACCTAGTAAGCAGAGGGTCTGTGTATGTTAAGCATGCAAAGAGAATGGGATCTCAAAGCTTTAAATGATTTGACTATCACTCAAAGCCTACCGCATTCTAATATTCCCCTTGCACCTACAAGGAAATAAGCAAACATTGCCCACACACGGCTTGTGTGCTTAGAAACACTAACAGTAAGTTTGTTGGCATAAATAAATAATATTAAGATTATTTGTACAAATGTTTACCTCAAGTAACACAAAGAAGATATAGGAATGAGAGTTTGTGAGAATGGTTAGTATAAGAGTAGAGAAAGTCATGTGAGTGCAACACATCAGATTTTTTATATGTTAACCATGCAAAGAGAACAGAATCTCAAAGCTTTGACTATTGCTCAAAGTCTACTGTATTCCTATATTATATTTATACCTACAAGAAAATAATAGGATAATTTCTGTAAATGTTTATCTCAACTAACACAAAGAAGATAGAATAAGAATTTGTAAGAATGGTTAGTACAAGAGTAGAGAAAATCATTGAGTGCAACACATCAGATTTTTGACTATACTAATGCCTCATACATTGTTTTCAGCAACTTGATTGTCGTGTCTAGCTTATATTCGCATATTCTTTTCATTGCTTCCCTTCCTTTGCTTCTATTTTTACTTTCTCTACTGGTAAGTAGGGGAAGTATTGTATTCCACCCAAAAATTTGACGTCGAGATTTCACTGGAAATATATGTTTTGAGACTCCCTGAATCCAAAAAGAGCATTTTTAGAAAAAGGTCCGTGTGTGTGTGTGTGTGTGTGTGTGTGTGTGTGTGTGTGTGTGTGTGTCTGTGTGGGTGTGTGTGTGTGTGTGTGTCTGTGGACAGCATAACTCAAAAACAAAAAGTCAGTTAAAAACCAAATTTAGTATTTAACTTTAATGTCTTTCAAGGATGCAACACAAAGATTTTGAAGAAAATAGCTCCACCCTCAACTACCCTTTACATGGAAAATTTTTCAAAAATTTTGATTTTCTTGAAAATGGCTCTAACGATTTTGATTAAAATGTCATATGTTTGAGAAATTTTGATGACAAATGAAATGTATATCTTGAATTTTCTAGCTATAGCCCCTGTAGCCGTATTTACTCTGGATGACTTTCGCATAACTGGTAAACTGTTAGAGATAGACCAAATCATACTATACAAAAAATGTAGATCTTGCTAAAATACACGTTTTATGTCTGAATAAATTTTCTTGTAGGGTGAACCATTTAGGAGATATTTCTTGTTGTGTGTGAGTTTCAGAAAACTTAAAAGCTTTCAGGAAATGGAACATCGTTGTTCATTTTTTTATATGTTAAGTGTGCAAAGAGAATGGAATCTAAAAGTTTTAAAAGATTTGACTATTGCACAAAGCCTACTGTATTCTAATATTCCCCTTGCACCTACAAGGAAATAAGCTACAAGATAATTTGTACAAATGTTTCTCTCAACTAACATGAAGAAGATACAGGAATAAGAGTTTGTAAGAATGGTTAGTACAAGAGTAGAGAAAGTCATGTGAGTGCAACACATCAGATTTTTTACTATAGGTTGCGCATTTGTTCTTGACAAATGACCTTGAACAGAAATCCAGTTAGTTGGCCTACTCTTAATAAACAGGTCAGCAAATTTTAAGAGGTAGAACTGCAACTTAAAAATTCAATGCCACAACTGGGATTTGAACCACAGACCTTCCGCTTACCGGGCGGCTGCTCTACCACTGAGCTATTGTGACAAACTGCCAGATTGGCATTAAATTCTCAAACCAGTTCGTATTTCTCCTGGTAAACCACAAAGGCAGTCTCACATCAGAGACAAATTACCCCAATGGTGACTTACTATTGTAAGTACTTTATATCCCAGGATTAAATAACCTTCAGATGGTATAGCAGTAAGTTTGTTGGCATAAATAAAATAATAAATACCATCTGAAGGTTATTTAATCCTGGGATATAAAGTACTTACAATAGTAAGTCACCATTGGGGTAATTTGTCTCTGATGTGAGACTGCCTTTTTGGTTTACCAGGAGAAATACGAACTGGTTTGAGAATTTAATGCCATTCTGGCAGTTTGTCACAATAGCTCAGTGGTAGAGCAGCCACCCGGTAAGCGGAAGGTCTGTGGTTCAAATCCCAGTTGTGGCATTGATTTTTTAAGTTCCAGTTCTACCTCTTAATCTTTGCCCACACACGGCTTGTGTGTTTAAAAACACCAACAGTAAGTTTGTTGGCATAAATAAAATAATAATTAAGGTCAGCAAATTTTGAAAGGTAGAACTGGAACTTAAAAATTCAATGCCACAACTGGGATTTGATCCACAGACCTTCCGCTTACCGGGTGGACGCTCTAACCACTGAGCTATTGTGATAAACTGCCAGAATGGCATTAAATTCTCAAACCAGTTCGTATTTCTCCTGGTAAACCACAAAGGCAGTCTCACATCAGAGACAAATTACCCCAATGGTGACTTACTATTGTAAGTACTTTATATCCCAGGATTAAATAACCTTCAGATGGTAATTATTATTTATTTATGCCAACAAACTTACTGTTGGTGTTTTTAAACACACAAGCCGTGTGTGGGCAAAGTTTGAAAGGTAGACCTGGAACTTAAAAATTCAATGCCACAACTGGAATTTGAACCACAGACCTTCCGCTTACCGGGCGGACGCTCTAAGCTGGTTTTAGAATTTAATGCCATTCTGGCAGTTTGTCACAATAGCTCAGTGGTTAGAACGTCCGCCCGGTAAGCGGAAGGTCTGTGGTTCAAATCCCAGTTGTGGCATTGAATTTTTAAGTTCCAGTTCTACCTTTCAAACTTTGCCCACACACGGCTTGTGTGTTTAAAAACACCAACAGTAAGTTTGTTGGCATAAATAAATAAGGTCAGCAAATGTTTATGCTACGATAACCGACACCTCTGTTTTCCTCTGTCACGATTGTGTATACAGTCAACTGCAAAAGTTTTGTCCAGTACAGATGTATGCATGCAACAAAAATAACAGTAATTCAGACGAGGAAGAGGACGAGGGAGAAATGTCGGGAATAGAAGAAATGCAATAAAGTTAAGTGGAAACAGTTATAGAGGTATAGTGTAGTACGTGTGGCTGATATGACTAGAAGTGTGATAACTTGATTTGTAGTGCTGTACTACTTCAGCTCAGAAGCATGCGTCATCTCACTGCGGACTGTACCTCTTCTCTCTCGATGCCTACATTCCCGCAAAAGCTGAGTAGTGACTCGCATTCAACCTTTCATATAAAATTTTCATTTGTCAAGAAGTAACGCACTACCTGTATGTGCCTCCCATTTCCCATTGTTATTCAACCTTACTCCTAATTATTCAACTTCTTTAACCACTTATACTCTTTTGCCATTTAGTACATATTTTTCTTCCTTTTTCTCTACATTATTAAAGATTAGTTATTAGTTTTTAAAATAATATTTTGTTCACTTTTTCACTGTATGAGAGTGATTAATATTAAGTACAATCATTAGAATATAATAATGATAGTGCTTAAATAAATACTGAGCAGCAGTAATTTGTGTATTTAATGGAAAGTAAAAATAAAAATTAAATGCAAATCATTATGTTTTTGAAAAATAAAAGCTTTCTAAGTACTTTCTGTCTCTTTCTAGCCTTAAAAGTTAGCATCATTACATTGTTAATAGCTCATGTTATACAGGTGTCCCATAAAGAATGGAATTTCTAACTTAATAATAAAACACATTAATTATTTGAAAATTGCTAATATTATTATGTTAATATGAAGCATAAAGACTGCTATTAAATAGAAGCAAAATATCTGGTAAATGTACTACACAGCTTTGCACACATCTACACTGTGGAAAAAATGTTTTTACAGGTCTAGTGTAACATTGCACCTGAATTTGGCCCATGATAGGTATAATTTCTGCCTTGAGCTGGATTGTTCACATAAACACAAGATTTGATATACCCTGACAGCATAGTGTCAAATCACATGAACTCGGCAGCCAGTTCTGATTGCCATTGTGAGATATTAGACCAATGAGACAAGCAGGGAATCTTTCTCTCAGCAAACTTGTTTTAATGGCAGAAAGGCAGGTTGGCCCCTATTGGAACCACAAGTCTTCCACATTCAATTCTTGCAATTGTGCCCATAAAAACTGTAAATGGCGATAGTGACATTCTCTACTGATTGACAAGAATAAGGACCTCCAAGTGACTTGGTGTTCACTGCTGATCCTGTATCTTCAAATTTCCTTGCCAGTCTCTGTATTGTTATAGGTGCATTTCACCTATCAAAAATTACACAAAGTCTTTGCATAGCATTCACTTTCAAAATCTGGATGGTTTGATCTATTTTAGCTGATAACAATATGCATAATTGGTGATGATGATAAGTGCTTCAATTTTAGGTCCAGTAAAATAACAAACTGAAAGAGGTGCTCAATTTAAAACTTCCATTCTTTATGGGACACCCGTTATATGTGAACATTTTCTACATAATTAATTGATTTCCACAAATGCCATGTGTAGGCCAAAGCTGATTAATCTCATAGTGAATAGCTATAATGCTTGGGATTTTAAGTACACATGTGATTGTAAGTCACCATTTGAGTGTTACCTCAAAAGTGAATTTGAGAACACCAATTCAGCAAGAGTAAATTATGCTTCATAATATTCATATAATTAAGGGCTATGAAGTAAAGATCTTACTGGCAAAGTGTAAGCCATCTGGAGAATTTAATCTTGTATCAGCATTAACCATGGTAGCTCAGTTGATTACATGGAACAGCATAGATTTGTGACTATGGCATTGAATGTTTCAGTTTATCACTCATAGTGTCCAACTATGTACATAGTTGATAATTTGCATTGACATAAACATGAATAAATTGAGAGAGCAAAAAACCTGCGTAGTGTGTTTCCTGTCCACTTCCTTGGTGCTTGTCATCTGCCACTATCATAAAAAGGTGCAGATTTTTTTTTCCCAATTGAAACCATACAACATGATTAAAACTACTTTTAAATGCTTTATGAACGGAGATGCTGAAACTGGTCACCATCATTGTCTGAGAAAGGTTTCTCAGGGCTCCATTAAGCGATTTCTATATCTGGGGTAACTTAAAACATAAAGTGTACAAGACAAATACACACACCCTGGAGGAATTAAAACAAATTATCCATCTGGAAATTGCCAGCATTTCTAAACATGAAATGATGGATAGTTCCCTAAAGAGGTGCCAAAAATTTATGCATGGATGATGGTGACCAGTTTCAGCACCTCCTTTCATAAAGTTAGTAAAGCCTTTAAAAGTAAATAAGGAAAAATTGAAGCTATTAACAGTGAAGCAACAAGATTCTAAAGTAAGAACAAATTAGAAACTAAAAACTTCACTTATCTTAGTATTATTTGCTAAGATAAGTGAAGTTTTTAGCTTCTAATTTGTTCTTACTTTAGAGCCTTTAAAAGTAGTTTTAAAAATGTTGTATGGTTCCATCCGTTCCTTTCTATGACAGCGGCAAATGGCAATGAGTGCGAAGGATGCTGACAGGCAAAATGTGGTGCAGCTCGTTTGGAGGTTTTTTGTGAATGTGAAACAGGTAAAAAGCCATTAATTTTGTTCCTGATAACTTATCTTTTAAGTCCAATTGTAAATAGTTTGTTTTTCTGGTGTGCTTATAAACAGTGACTATGCTGAAGAGGATCACACTGCTCAAGAATGGAAGGATGAGATTGCATACCAACGAAAAATGAAAGAAAATTTGGAAGCAACAATACCAGAATATATTAGTATTGGTCCATTCCTTTTGAATGTTAAGCCATTGAAGACATTTTTGGTAGCAAAAAGGCAAGAATTGTATTCAAAGGAATTAATCACGTATGCAACACGTATGAGAACACTTGTTCAAACTGTAAGTACATTTCCACAATGTTCCTTTCATAGAAGTTTGAAAACAGTGTTGTTGTAATTAATTTAATTTAAAAGGTGAGTTAATTAATAACACTGAACAACACTTACAACATATTTTTCCGGGACGCGTTTCGAAGGTAACTTTCCTCCATTATCAACCGTACAATAACTGGGTTTCCATGGTGCTTGATGGTGCAGATGGTGATGCTTCTTCTGGTGTTTCTTCTGGTGGCGGTTCGATGAACTTACTGAAAATGCCTCTCTGAGGAATGTTTAATTTCGACATTCCTCAGAGAGACATTTTCAGTAAGTTCATCGAACCGCCACCAGAAGAAACACCAGAAGAAGCATCACCATCTGCACCATCAAGCACCATGGAAACCCAGTTATTGTCCGGTTGATAATGGAGGAAAGTTACCTTCGAAACGCGTCCCGGAAAAATATGTTGTAAGTGTTGTTCAGTGTTATTAACTCACCTTTTAAATTAAATTTACATTTCCACAAGTTCACATGAAACACTTAAAATCAAAATGCAATTGAATATGAAAATAATCATAATGTAGTTGATGTCTATAGACAATCAATTCCTTATTTTAGCAACTTTATTTATCTATAGTATCACTCTGCTATCAAATGTATTACTCACATTGGATATTCTAGCTTGAAATTTTTAAAGGAATTACTTTCTGAATTTAGAACAATATCTTTTTATCTTGACAGAAAAGAAATTACTATTTCATTTCAGAAAGTGGTGATATGTTGGTACCAAGTAAAGCCATGAATCTGTATAGTTTGCCTGTTTTCACCTAGTTTTGCATACTGACATTTACATTGATTGCTACCCTCATGTCATTTTGTTGGTTCCGAGCATTAACTCTGTGCTGCCTTTCTTTGACGGATTCTTTATGCTCATGTCCACCTGGAATATATGCCTGTTGCATTGAAACACTTCTAAGCCCTACCAAATAACAGATTTAGTTACATTAAGCTCTGGAGGCACTGCAGAAGTTATTCAACCTTGCTGCAAGGGTGTGACTGCTTGAACATTTCTACCTCTGTGAGGTGTATTTTGTTGACTGACTAAAGATTAACAAAGAGTACAAAGGCAAACACTTCACCTGTAGCACCTAACTGTAAGTTTTAGACAATGCTAATCCTTGTACACCATTTTAGTTTTCAACATTCTCTATAATTAAATAAGGAAAATTGAAGCTATTAACAGTGAAGCAACAAGATTCTAAAGTAAGAACAAATTAGAAACTAAAAACTTCACTTATCTTAGTAATGTTGCATGTTCTTTTTGCACAAACTGACCCAGGGTTTCAAGTTGTCTCCAACTCATTCTCAAAGCTATAGCTATAGCTATAGTGCAAACTCTTCTACTGATGTTAACAGTCTACAGTCTTTCATGATATTACAACTCACAACTGTTCTCTTCTTGTAGTCTTGTAGTCTTTTCAATGTCTCTCTTCACTTTCTCTGTCTCTCAAAAACTTAACGTCGGTCTGGGTGGCTCAGTTGGTTAGACGCTGGCCTACTGTTCCCAAGGTCGTGGGTTCAAATCCGGCCCAGACCGATGGTTTTTAAGTGTGCTTAAAAACGACAGCTCCATGTCAGTAGATTTACTGGCATGTAAAAGAACTCCTGCGGGACAAAATTCCGGCACACCGGCGACGCTGATGTGATCCTGGCAATTGACAGCGTCGTTAAACAACAAAATAATTTAATTCAAAAACTTAACTCCAAGTATACAATTACTCAATGCTCACTACAACTTCTTCACTTTGACACAATGTATCTTTTGCAGCTGTCTTGTACTCACTGACACACTGACTGACTCAAAAACTGTAACAATAACTCTGGTTTTGCCTCACCTCCTTATAGAGTGGGGGTGATGTAATGTGGACCTTTCATGAATGTCTATAAATATGCTGGCTGCTGGATGCCTCTCAAAGGCTCGAGCAATCCTTTGTGTTGCCACTCAGTTGTTGTTAGTCACGTATATACAAACAGTGTCGTGAGGTATCCTGACCTTGAGCGCCTTGGTTTGCTTGCTGGCCTGGTGTGTGGTGTGAAGTAGTTTAGCCCCAACTGTGCTTTGTTGTGTGCCACACTCGGTGTCACAGTAATAACAAAAATTGTATATAATTTCATATTTATTCATCCTATTCGAATTTGTATATAATAAAACTTGTTAGAAACTTTATTCTTACAAACATCAGCTTTGAACCATTTTTCAAAAAACTACCACTTTCTCTTACCTTTGGGGAAAGTATTTAAGATGCCATGTAGACTATTTCCCAAGTGAATTTTTTTAGTAACAATCAGATTGACTGTTCTTGTATGAATAAGTAGTATGCACAGATGCATGCATGCACATACTCATACAAAAATGTATACTTGCAAATATACAAATTTAAAAAATTATATATCTATTCTCATGATTGGGCAGTGATTATATATCACCTATATTCACTTTTGACAAGCCCTTCAACATAATATTAGAAGGGAGTCAGAACAAAATGCATTGTCCAGAGGGAAATCTAATCTGGTATACATATGGCTCCAAGATGGACAATGGCTCAGGAGCTGGTATACTTACTGTTGTTTTTAAACACATAAGTCGTGTGTGGGCAATGTTTGAGAGGAGAATCAGGATTGAAAAATTGAGTGTCATAGCCAGGATTTGAACCATGGATCGTCTGTTTCATGCATAGTAAGTTGGTTGGTATAAAGTAACAATTATTATCATCTAAAGGTTAACTAAACCTAGTACACAAAGCACTTATGATTTTACAGTGTGCGCACAAAGTCTGTATACCCCTATACTAAATTTAAAATTACATGAGTAAATATGTTTTTTTGAAATATGACTTGAAGCTTTCCTGGTGACGAACATATTCAACATGCTCTTGGGCTTCGAGCCAGGTGCAGTGATGAAGAGACATCGACGTTTCGGGAGTGTACATCTCTCCCATCTTCAGGATGAAGAATGAATAGCAAGAGCGAAAGGACCAGTACTGTCAGCCAAGAGAGGAAAACCACAAACTCATCAAACACCAAACCAGCCAACCGCCACTGCCTGCATCCCACACACTGGCAATCTTTCTGGTAGAATCAGTAGAATTCTCACAAAACACAACATCAGAACCATCCACAAGCCGCCTTTGAAGATCCAACACCTAGTGAGACCGGTAAAGGACAAACTGCATCTTAATGTACCAGGGGTATACTGTATCCCCTGTGAATGCGGGACGCCGTACATAGGGCAAACCAGCAGGACCATTTCCACCAGAGTCAAGGAGCACGAACGGTCTGTACGATTAATGCAGCCTGACAAGTCAGGGCTGACGGAGCACTGCTTTGAAAAAGACCACAGAGCTAACTTCAAAGATACGACCATTGTGGCAAAATGTAGCGATTTATGGAAACAGAGGGTTAAGGAGGCTCTGTCCATCTCCTCCAAGAAGAGTACACTGAACCGGGATGCTGGATTGCAGTTTAGTCCATCCTGGAAACCAGCCTTAAAATTGGAAATCGACCGACTCAGAAAACACAGATTCCAACGGAGCGGTGAACCACCTCCGCACTAGACCGGGTGTTTTCTACTCGGTACGTACTGGCTGACAGTACATATACTGGTCCCTTCACTCTTGCTATTCATTCTTCATCCTGAAGATGGGAGAGATGTACACTCCTGAAATGTCGATGTCTCTTCATCACTGCACCTGGCTCAAAGCCCGAGAGCATCTTGAATATGTTTTTTTGAGGTTGGTATATATTCATATTACCCATTGTTGACAACTTTGATTGTTCAATTGTTGCTCTTATGATAAAAAATCAACAAATCTTATGAATCAAATTAGTTGATGCTGAGATATTGAGAAAGAATGGCTGATACAAGTGATTACACAATTGAGGAACTCTTAGTGTCTGCTGTGTGGGTTTCTGAGCATCAAATTAATGGCAAATCAATGAAAAATGTCATGGGTGATTTCATTGCACGGTTTGTGAAAGCAGCACCGGCAAAGAAGATGTTGCTAGCGTGGGAATGGAAAACATTTTTAACAGGCTGTGTTCGCGACGCAGTGAGAAGTGAAAGACCATCCACCAGACTTGGACTTTGTGCTTACATGGAAAAATATATCCAACAATCTACTGTTAAATCCTTAAGGAAATGTGCAGCAGAGTTAGGGGTACTGGAATCAACCTTGAGGAAACATATTAAAGTGGATCTGAAAATGAAGTGTTGGTGTCCATTGAATGTGAATGAATTATAAGGTGCTGATTTGGAGACACGTGTTAATGTTTGTGGTCGGATGCTGCAACAATTCCAAAGAATGTCTGAGAAGACAAAAGTCATGTTCACAGATGAATGTGCGATTTATCTCAGTTCCCGTAACCGCAATGTTTATTTTTGGGGAAAATAAAATCCAATTTTTTTTTAAGAAAACGAGCGCAACCCACCACATGTCATGGTCTGGGCTGGAATGACACAAAATCATCTGTTTGGCCCATATTTTTTTGATGGTTCTGTTAATCAGAACACTTATCTCCAGATGATTGATGACTGGCTCCTGCCACAGCTGCATGATGGGGCACCAGCTCACTTTGCAGTGACTGTTCGACGTCTGAACGCAGTCTTTGGAAATCATTGGATCGGCAAAGGATCGGACAATCTCACATGGCCTCCAAGGAGGCCTGATCTAGTAACTCCAGATAATGAACTATATGGTTACATCAAAGAGAAGGTGTGGGAGCAGCGGTACGCTACAACTGGTGAACTGCAATGACTCCAATGATGTTGAGTTAGATGAACACGAGAACATTTCAGTGTATTCGGCTGTGCAGAGTCAATGGGGGGACACATCCCGATGTTTTGGAGTCCTAAAATATAAGGAGAAACATTTAATTATATAAATATTGGAAATTTGTACTTTTCACATCAGTTTGATTTTAATATAAGGGTATACAGACTTTGTGCGCACACTGTAAGTCACCCTTAGGGTACTCTCAGATGTGAGATTCCCTTTGTGGTCTACATTCAGTTAAATGCAACTTTGTTTTCATTGATGATAGTTTCTCGGGCTAACATCCAGGTCAGATTAGGGTAACTACCCAAGCTTTCAGCGACTAACTCTGCCGCCATCCTCAGGGGAAATGAATCTAGGCTACTGATGTTGCGTTATTTATACCTAGAGCGCGGCCGATAAGAACCGCCCACTTTTTTACCATTGGCCGAGCTCCGGCCGATGGAGGCACGTGCGGAACCAATCAGGTGATTGCCGATGCTTATCTGAACTGTGGAGGAGAGATATGCTGAATGACTGGTGTCCATGCTTTGCTGATTTGAAGGCCTTCATCCCTGTTGAAGTTGTTTTTATTCGCTTTAATGTATAGAGCTTCTTTAATCACCCTATCGTAGTACCTGGAGGACTTTTCAAGAATTTTTGTAGAGGTGAATTTGATTTTATGATCTGTATTATATGTGTGCTCAGCCACTGCGGAATTTTCTGGGTATCCTAGTCTAATACAACGTTGATGTTCTTTGATGCGATCTTCTACAGTTCTACCTGTTTGTCCTATGTAAACTTTGCCGCAACTGCATGGGATTTCATAAATGCCTGGTGCACGAAGACCTAAATTATCTTTAGCAGAGCCTAAAAACTGTTTTATTTTGGTTGGAGGTTTGAATACGGTTTTTATTTGATATTTCATGAGCAATCTTCCAATTTTCCCCGACAGGGCGCCACAATAAGGGATGACTGCTAAGCCTGCATGTTCTTTCTTTGTATTAGGTTCACGGTTTCGTTTGGAGTGGATTTTCTTAAAAGCACTGTTTATTTCCTGGTTGGTGTATTGATTCTGTCTGAAAACTGTACGCAGGTGTTGTATTTCTTGAGGTAGATTTTCAAGGTCAGAGATAGCAATCGCTCGATGTATGAGTGTTGAGAGGACTGTCCGCTTTTGTGCCGGGTGATGACAGCTGGTGCTATTAAGGTATAGATCGGTGTGAGTTGGTTTCCTATACACCTTATGCCCCAGTTGACCATCGTTTTTTCTATAAATAAGTAAATCCAAGAAAGGTAAGCCGTCCTGGTGTTCAGTTTCCATGGTAAACTTAATGTTGGGATGGATGCTGTTGAGAAATTCATGGAAAGCTGTCAGGGCATCTTTTCCGTGTGGCCATATCACAAAAGTATCGTCTACATAACGGAAGAAATGAGTAGGAGCAAGGGGTGCAGTTTTGAGTGCCACATGTTCAAATTCCTGCATGTAGAAATTGGCTATAGCCGGAGATAAAGGAGAACCCATAGCAACACCATCCACTTGTTCGTAATAGGTGCCATTAAACAGGAAGTACGTTGAAGTTAAAGCATGGTGGAATAAGCTGATCATCTTGTCATCAAAGTGGGGTTTCAACAGTTCTAATGTCTCTTGGAGGGGCACTTTAGTGAATAGAGATTCTACATCGAAACTAACCAGTATGTCTGAGGTAGTTACCTGGATTTCCTGTATGACTTTGGTAAATTCTGAAGAATTTTTCACATGGTGACTGCAATTTCCAATCAATGGTTGCATTAGCTCAGTTAGATATTTAGCCAGAGCGTATGTCAGAGAGCCTATAGCGTCAACAATGGGCCTGAACGGGATGTTTGGTTTGTGTATTTTTGGCAGGCCATAAAGTCTGGGAGGAGTCGAGTGATGCGGCGTTATCTTTTTGATGACTTCTAGAGAAAGACCAGAGGATTTTAATAGAGCGGCCGTTTTTCTTTCCACTTTGTTGGTAGGATCTTTAGGAATCTCTTTGTAGGCTTTATCAGAAAGCAAATCCAAATCTTGGAAGATTGCTCATGAAATATCAAATAAAAACCGTATTCAAACCTCCAACCAAAATAAAACAGTTTTTAGGCTCTGCTAAAGATAATTTAGGTCTTCGTGCACCAGGCATTTATGAAATCCCATGCAGTTGCGGCAAAGTTTACATAGGACAAACAGGTAGAACTGTAGAAGATCGCATCAAAGAACATCAACGTTGTATTAGACTAGGATACCCAGAAAAATCCGCAGTGGCTGAGCACACATATAATACAGATCATAAAATCAAATTCACCTCTACAAAAATTCTTGAAAAGTCCTCTAGGTACTATGATAGGGTGATTAAAGAAGCTCTATACATTAAAGCGAATAAAAACAACTTCAACAGGGATGAAGGCCTTCAAATCAGCAAAGCATGGAAACCAGTCATTCAGCATATCTCTCCTCCACAGTTCAGAGAAGCATCGGCAATCACCTGATTGGTTTCGCACGTGCCTCCATCGGCCGGAGCTCGGCCAATGGTAAAAAAGTGGGCAGTTCTTATCGGCCGCGCTCTAGGTATAAATATCGCAACATCAGTAGCCTAGATTCATTTCCCCTGAGGATGGCGGCAGAGTTAGTCGCTGAAAGCTTGGGTAGTTACCCTAATCTGACCTGGATGTTAGCCCGAGAAACTATCATCAATAATCAACGCCGGGAAAGCTTCAAGTCATTTGTTTTCATTGCAAGACAGTGCCTTTTCATGTCTCCTTATTAAATTGGTGCAATATCTTCCCAATAGACTTTAAACATTTAACTCATGAAACCATAGTTAAGTAATAGCATTAATATCTGTTGGACATTATTTCTTTAAATAATAGACACAATTTCTATATTTTACAGGTGTTTGATACATACAAGTTAGTTTCTTCAAAACTTGCGCAGAAGCCTATATCTATTGAGAATATTTTTGATATAAAAGATTGGATGGAAACAATACCAATGACAGTGAAAGCTCAACAAGAATTAATGGGAATTTATGTGATGGTAATTTGACTAATTTATCTCATTTAATTAAAGATTCTGCAAATCAGAGAGGTATATTAAGTTATGTGTTGCACAGTTGCAACAAATTATTTATTTTTGTAACATTAATGAATAGAAAACCGTTTATTTTCCTTTTATCTTATATTCTCTTAATGTATTCATGTATAAAGATGGAGGAATATTTGCCATGCAGAACATCAAGAAGTTTTTATTGTTTCAGGAATATGATGTTCTGGATTATTTTTGGTATTGTTTATCAGAGGAAGATTTTCAATTGAAATGGGATACTATAGGTTGGCCTTTAAAAATAAAGAATCAGACTGAGGAAGCAGAGATATTTCTAGATTTAGAGTCAGAAAGATTTCAGAAACTCCATTTACAAGATGAATGTGATCTAATTGAAAAGATAGATAGGCTAACTTCACAGGTGACACAAATGTCAGGAATGAAGGACATGGATAAAGTAAGCATTGACCCATTCAATTAATTCTCTGATACATATACACAGCCTTTGTTTGGACATATGGCTGGCCTAATGGGAATTTTCTTGGCACCAGGAAACATCTCAAATGCTGGAGTCTGATATTTATAGCCCCTTAGATTTGAGCACATAAATTTCTCATGAAAATTCTAACTACAATAAGTACATACCTTTGTCATAGAAGATGTTAGAAATCATATCCTTGTGCCTTTTTTTCTTTCTTTCTTTTTTTTTTTTCTTTTTGTATATTAATGTCTTTCAATGTGATATGTCATATCAGATGATGAATGAATAAATTTAGTGAAATGGTGCTCAAAGAAGCCCAAGCTCCATAGAGTTTAAAGTTACCCTACATTCATCTCCCCCCCCCCCCCCTCCCCCTTGATTACAGGACATGATTGTCTGGCAAAACATTTAAACAGAATTGGGATATATTCTTCACCACTCTATCCTCTATGTGATCTGCAAGAGGAAATGGACCAAGACCACCTTTAAATATGCCCAGCCACTTCTAGCACCCCATCCATCAGGTGAAAAATATTGGAGAGCAAGAGGATTAATGACTTCATTGTCAGAAATCCAGCATTAGCTAACAACAACATTCATCCTCCTTGGGTAAGGGAAAACCTTGAAAAACAACCTTATCCAGATAACTCACCGTAACTGAAATTTGAACTCAGGATCTCTTGAATGTGAGGCAGACAGCTACCACCACACCATAGAGGGCGACTATCCTGTGCTGCCACACAACTCCCACACCTTTTAACAAAATTTGCATTAATAGTCATTAATTCTTCATGGCCATATAAATACATCTGTGCTCATTCACACAAACATTTAACCTTTTAACTATGTAATAGTATTTATTGTGTAGTCACTTTAATTTTTTATCATCAATTCATATAACTTTTTGGGACTCAAATACAAAATAATGAGTCATTGCAGGAAACAATTTTGTCACCAGGGGCTGTGTCCACATGATCATGCTGGGTGCTTGCATTGAACACTTATTGGTCATGCATCACTACTAATACCAAAATTATAAAGTTACCTAAACAGTGTACCTAACAAACTATATACTTTAAAACTGAATTATGAATACTAAGCACATGCAAACACACACATAATTCCAGTAAAACGAAACTTAAAAACAAACTCAAGTCTTCTCTAATGTATGAAGCTCAAAAACATGTGGGTTGCAGAGACCAGTATTGTATTTTCTACAGCCTGTGAGAACAGTGCTGGTGCATTCTTTCTCATACAGTGTCATTAACTTGGTGCTGTTTTTAATAAAGGAATGTGCTTCGGATTGAGCAATGTAACTATTATTTCTCTCAGGGCGTGGTACTAGATGGAATGAATAAACACTCGATGTAACATCACTACAATATATTACTTTATTAACACTTTTTTCGTCGTTACAATTGAATTATCTTTCGTCGCACCAATTTATATTATATTGATAGTCTTTTCACTTTTCTAAAGTCTTTTCTACCCACTTCCACGCGCGTTATAGAAACACGTCTTCTCATCTCAAACACACAGACGCTATTAACAATTCCAGCGCCACTTCACATGATGCTACCTTTTTTGTGTACATCCGCGTATGCGTTCATCAAATAGTTCCTGTATTGTTAGGGAAGCGATCTTTAGCTATTCTCCCTTCGCTTTTAATATTAAACACATATAATTCTTTTATTTATACATATATATTAAATTTAAATGTGGAACTTAACATTTATGACATTTTTAAACAAACTTAATTTTTTGTAACAATGAACAATAGCAACACATTTTCGTTACTCAACTAATTCGTATCAACACCAAAAATAAATTACATTTTCAATAAATATTTACATAAATGATTTCCTTTTGGGGTCTTACAATATTCTGTCTCAAACTGCAGGGAGCTACAAGATGGTTCATCCCATCAAGACAAATATCATTGCTAACACTGCTGTGTTGAATGCTACATTTTTGCATGGCCTCTTCCTGATGGTGCAATTTTGTACTTTTCCAGATTTGTCTGCACAATGTACCGGAAAAAGCTGAGATGAGATGTATTATTTCCAGACTTTTCTTCATTTCCTGGTGTTGGCCAGAACCAATACATTTATCATGTGAACAGGAACCACCACCGCATCTTTCCCTGAATCCCAATCCTGTAGTATAAAATGCTTTGGTCCATTCTATTTGTTCTGCCTCTTACATTGTAAGCCTAAAATACAGCAGATTGACTGACTCACACTTTCCTCTTTTCTGCCAGAGAATGGGTATTGAAGAAGTTGGCTTTACTCTGTGAAATGTGAAACTATAGTATCAACAGCATTGTTTCTCTAATGTAGAATATCCATACCATCAGAGCTTTTTGCCATGCAATATGTACCCTGTGCTTATTTTTCATTCCTTTTGAAGGGATAATAGGACAGTTGTTCAGAATTATATTTTCCCTAATTGTCCTTAAAGTGCCACATCTGCAAGCTTTCAAATGAACCAATAGTTCCATCCCAGTAAAAGGGTTGTCAAAGCATAATCAGAATGGCAAATGAACCATAATATCTGGTGACTGAGTATCTCCATTGTGCAGCACACTTTCCACAGCATTCCTCATATTCTACATTACCAAAAGACCTTTGCCTTGATAAATATAAGATTTATCAAATAACCAGAGGAACTGGTTAGATGAATAAGTTGTTTACAGCTATGTCTTCCAAAATAATCCACCATGCACTTGTTAAAAGCAATGTTCTGCTCTGGTCTTGAGTAGGTGATGAATCTTTTCTTGAGTATATTCATAAGTAGTCACAGTTTCATCTTGTTATTAATTTTAGGTTAACTGTTGTCTGTATTACACAGCAAAGCAACTAGGCATATTGACCTTGGTTGTCAGAGCACTCTGACCATTTATTTGTTTATTAGAACACCAACTAGTAACCTGCATAGTCAGTAATGCAACACAAATTAATGATATCTCATGCCTGCTGATATATGAGATGTTGCTGTCCTGAAGACAGAGTGTACGTACACCGTCTCGCAATGTATGTGTGATAAGCTCATGTAAACAACTCGACAGTTTCACATTCTTTCTGAGACACCTCATGGTTTTGTCGCCTAGTACAGGAAATAGACTGCCAGGTTTCTAGAAAGCAATCTCTTCTAATACAGAGTGCCCCAAATTGATGTAGACACACATTGAAATGTTATCTTTCGGCACTGAAATGAGACAGAAATACAATTTTTGTTGTGCATGATCCAGAAGGCACTGCTAAAGCATAACGACACATTCATCATCCTACACATGTGTATAAATAAACATGGTGGTGGGATTATCATTTGATGAATGTTAAGTTGTTACTGAAGTGTTATGGGAAATTGGAGAATGTTGTCAAAGTCAACGACATTGGAGAGTTGAATTTGGGACACTAACGCCAATGAGGGCAACAATAACAAGAATCTGAGATAAGTTTGAACCCAGCAGTTTGAAAGTGAGTGACATGGTTGGTAACTCCACAGAAGATGAAAATATGTTGGACATACAAGAATTAAAATGTAATAAAAATTGTTTTATTCATTGTGAATTGAAATCATTATTGGAACAATGGTACCTATTTATTTTGTTAATGAGTGTACAAACTCTCCATGTACACATGTGAAATAAATATTTCAGTTATACTTGAGCGGGTGACTTCATCACAATAACATATCTCTGCTACTGAAGGCTGGAAAAGTGAGTAGCATCCAAGCTTTCATTTAAATTTTTCAGTGTCGAAATCCTTTGCACGACCTATAAAATACTGAAAGGAAATATGCTAGCAAGTTATCCAATATTTGTTGAGATGCATAGGATGTTGAACTTCTCGCACGGTGTGATAAATGCTCATGCGTTAGACAGTTTAACCAATCAAGAGATTCAACAAAACCTTGTGGAGCAAGGTATTACTAATGTTTACTGGGTTCAGTGCAAAGATCGCAAAGAATTAAAACTAACTCATACCCCTTTCCTGACCTTTGATCTACTAGGCCTCCTGCAAAGGATTAAGGCAGAGTCAAAGTTTGGCCTTTCATCCCAAACCTGCTCAGATGTTTCAAGTACTAGCACTTTGGACATACAAGCGAGTTTTATAACAGACTAACTGCTTCTAACTGTGGAGACCTCTTTCACAAAGAGGCATGTACTGCAGCTCTATCATGTGTGAACTGCAAAGGTGAACATCCAGCCAGTTCCTGAGATTGCCCCCATTTTACAGAAGAAAGAGTGATCCAAGAGATACGGGTTAGAGGGAAGGTGCCCTTCTCAGAAGCAAGGAAACTCTTGCATATATGACAGTCCTCTGGTCCAAGGTCTGGTGCCTGTTCCTCAGTTGCAGTTAAACTGGCACATCACAGAGCAGTGATATAAATGGGGCAACAATTTCAGAAAAGACACTTGTAGCTCATAGCTCTACTCCAAAGCCTTCAACAACACACACACATCTGTGTCAATGTCTACAAAGTCCTTAGCCGAAAAGAACACCAGCACTATACCACCAAAAAAAGCGTCAAACTCAACACAAAAGGATAGCAAGCCCATAAGATGTGATGCCTCATCGACAAAGTACAAAAGGAGTTATATGAGAAACAACTTCCTCAAGGAAAATAGTAGTTAAGTCTGTTCCCAGTACACTGAAGGGATATAAGAGTCCACATTCTCTGTTGGGGAATCTTCTGGAGTAGACTCAGACTGGTGACTTTCATCTTTACCGGTAACTGTTTCCAATGGTTTGAAGCTATCAAACCAAAATTTGCTATGGGAAAACGGATGTCCTCAGTAGAGAATATGGAGTAAGAAGATCCTGGCCACACTGCAAGAATTCCAGGGAAACAGAGGCAGGATAAAGCTTCAGATAAATGTGTTAATCCAACTCATAAGAAAAGGACTAATCTGAAGCATCTAAGGCCTACTTCAAGGTAATTGAGATTTACCTGAGAGTACTTATCCCATTCAAATATTAGCATAGCTATCCTACAATGAAACATACCTGGAATTAGAACACAATGAACAGAGCTAGAATGTTTGCTCAATAAGAATGAGCCTTTGGCCTCATACACTGCAGTATGCTGTGATGTTAAACTGGAACAGGGAGTTCTGGCACATGGTGGCACTATGATGCTTGTCAGAGATGAAGTATATATGGAATTTGTACCCTTATGGTCTGACATGCAATCAGTTGCCCTAAGGATTCTACTGCTAACAATCCAGTTACCATTTGTAACATGTATTTGCCTCCATCTCAGGAACTCTCGTTCATCAATTTAGAACATCTAGTTTCCCATTTACCAACACCCTTTCTTTTGGTGGGAGACTTAAATTTGTGCCACCCACTTTGTGGTTCAAGTCGTGCTTGTGCGAGACACAAGCTCATCGCTGATTTCATGGACAATTAAAACCTAGCCCTCCTAAACAGAGGAGAGCCTAGATCTCTTTCAGACTCCTCCAATAGTTTCTCACATATTGATCTTGCAGTTTGGTCACTACAGTTGGCACTTTCCTTACAATGGAATGTCATCTCTGACTTACACTTTAGTGACACTTTCCATTCCTATTATTCTCTTAGCACAAGACATGCTCCACATGCATGCCTAGATCACTTTGACCATGCCAACTGAAACCTTTACACACAATTGGCTGTGTTCACTTATGAGTATGACTCAGTGAATGATTTGGCACAACATCTCACTAAGAGGATTTTTTCAGCTGCTGAGCAATCTATTCCGCGATCGACTTTCCACCCTAGTTGATTTCCTGTCCCTTACTGGACATATGAATGTGCCATTCATGCTTATGTCACCCTACATTGAATAACCTAATTAAATACAAGAAAATGCATGGCAGGTTCAGACAAGTGTTTAATGATGGGGAGAAAAAAAAGCATCGTGGAGCAAGTTTGTAGCTTTATTTAACCGACATACACCTTCCTCAGTTGTATGGGATAAATTAAAGTGCATAACTGGTAAATTTACTAATATACCAATTTTTGGCCTTAAAACAATTACAGGAGTTGTTGTTGATCCATTTGATGTGGCCAACAATTTAGGCAGTGCTTTCACTCAAGTGTCTAGCTCAGATAACTACTCCCCTGAGTTTCTTCCAATTAAGAGTCAGATGGAATCTCAAGGCTTCCTGTTTCATTCTAGAGACATAGAAGATTACAATGGCCTTTTCAGAGTTAGAACATTCTGTTTCATCTTTGCGATGATCAGACCAGGACCAGATGGTATTCACGTACAAATGTTGCAACAGCTCCTTCCTTAAGCAAAGGCATTCCTACTGGAGGTCTATAATCGTGTTTGACAGTATAGCTCCAGAAAACTGGAGGGAGGCAACTGTTGTACTGATTTTGAAGGCTGGAAAGAATCATCTTCCCTCACCAATTGCATTTGCAAGGTGATGGAATGCATGATCAATGGGCGGTTGGTATGCTGGTTAGAAACTTGCAACCTACTGATCAACATCCAGTGTGGTTCGAGGATGCAGTTCAACCTTGGACCATCTTATGTTGATATTGGCACAAAGAACAGATTTATGAAGAACTATCAAACTGCTGGTACATTTTTTGATCTCGAGAAGGCTTATGATATATGTTGGCAACCAGGGATTGTACGTTCCCTGTATACCTGGAGCATACGTGGACACATACATGGTTTTCTCTAATCCTTCTGTTCAGGAGAACAGAGTACTTCAGGGTTTGATACTAAGTACCATGCTGTTTGCTATAGCAATTAATTCCATCTGGAAATGTGCTGCACCAGGAGTTTTATTATGCCTATTCATAGATGACTTTGCCATCTACTGTACCTCTCAGCACATGCCTTTTTTGTATTGATGCCATCAAAAATGATTAAACAACTTTCAAGAATGGAGCTTAAAAAATGACTTTTGTTTCTCAACTGAGAAGTCAATCTGCATCAATTTCTGTTGCTGTAGGAGACGATTACCACCTTTGCTCCATTTCAGTCATGATTTACTTCCCTTCGCAGACGAGACATGTTTTGTAGGGTTGATCTTGGATAGGAAGCTTAGCTGGTCATCACACATAGCACAGCTAGAAGCATGATGTGACTGTTCCCTGAATATCTTGCAGGTACTAAATGGCAAACCATGGGTGCAGATCAGATAATTTTGCTGTGAATGTATCGTGGATTGGTCCGATCCAAACTAGACTATGGGTGTATAATTTATTCTTCAGCACAAGCATCTGTGCTAAGAAGATTAGATGCAGTTCATAATCGGTACATTTGCATAGCAATAGGAGTTTTTCCAACAAGCACAGTTGTAAGCCTTTAAGCTGAATAGGCAGAACCTCCTCTGCAATATTGGCAGGATGTACTCTTAGGAACTCATGGTTGTGTGCTTGGGTGTATGCCTAAGCACCTAACGCTCGCTTCCTTTTTGAGTACCTAGCTGAGTGATATAGGAAGAGCAGCCTTAGTTCTCAAAAAAAAAAAAAAAAAAAAAAAAAACTATTTTGTTGTTTAACGACGCTGTCAATTGCCAGGATCACATCAGCGTCGCCGGTGTGCCGGAATTTTGTCCCGCAGGAGTTCTTTTACATGCCAGTAAATCTACTGACATGGAGCTGTCGTTTTTAAGCACACTTAAAAACCATCGACCTGGGCCGGGTTTGAACCCGCGACCTTGGGATCAGTAGGCCAGCGTCTAACCAACTGAGCCACCCAGACCGACGCCTTAGTTCTAAGCCAACACATTTTTGCTTCTGGGAGCTTTTTTGTAATAATCTAGTTATGAAATTGGGTGTAAGTCCATTTAAATTTGCAATAAGTTTAATATGTTCAAGTTCTTCATTGTATTCTCTATTTGTTTGTGGGATATTGGTCAATCTGTGAATTAAGCTATGGAAGATTGCATGCTGATGTGCTTTTGGGTTGAAATGATTGTTTTTGGTGTGGTCTATGTGTATTTGTTTCCTATATATGCCAAATTCCAGTCTATCCCTGTTTCTTATAATTTTTAAGTTAAGGAGTGGTGGTCCATGTTGTTCTATTTCAATGGTAAATTTTATTAGAAAAACATAGATGATTAAAAACTATCAAGGATGTCAGCAAATTAAAAATTAATGATTCCCAAGAAAGACATTGTAAATTTACACATAGAGGATTAAAAACTATGAGGAATGTCAGCATATTGAAAATTAATGATACCCAAGAAAAACAATGTAAATTTACATATCATCCAAAATTTTTCAACAAATTCAACAAAATGTTTAAGGATTATAATATATTACTGGCTCCGAAAAACAAGTATAGTGTTAGAAATTTACTCAGTCACCCTCTAAAAAAGGCAACTCCAATTATTAAATTATCAGGAATCTACCATGTCAACTCTGAAGACTGCCATAAGATATATATTGAAAAAGTAAAAAGAAATTTGGAAACCAGAATTAAAGAACATGTTAAAAACATGAAATAGGAAGATACGGATAAATCAGCCATAGCTCACCACAAAGCTCACATAGCTCTTGCAATCATAATATCAACCTAAATATGCAACTTTTAAAACCAGCTAAAAATTATTGGCAGGTAAGAATGTGGGAAAATATTTATATCATTAAGGATCGAGATCAGCTGATGAATTCTGACATACTAATCATAGAAAACATCTTACAACTAGCCAATAAGAACATCATACCAGACAATGAGAGAAAGAGGAGGCAGTTACCTGATGTTCAACCAGTCAATCATCAGCTGAATGATGGAGAGAACTCTCTCTGAAAATAGTCCTGTGATTAACATGGAGCAGAATGTGTTTAGAAATATTGACATTTTCAATTTTCAATTTTTTAAATTTATCAGTGCTCCACTGTTTTAAACACTTCATTTTCATCAATTTTATACCAAAATGAATGTTAGCAAATTGTCGCAACCATTTGTTCTGAAACCGTACATTTCTGGACAGGGGTTCCTATTTGAAAAGCGATCAGTTTGCTATCCCACACAACATGCTAAGCACTGTTGGTGTTTTTTTGGGACACCCAGTATATATATATATATATATATATATATATATATATATATATTTTTTTTTTAACTGACTTTACAATGAATAAATATTTTTCTGACACCCAAATTCACAGCCTTTAACAAATTTGATTTAACACATTTTTCTATTCCTTGCTGTTCATCCATCTTCTGTTTCCCACTCACTCTTGGTCTCGTTGATTTCTTGGATCCATATGGTGGCCTTCCCTTCTTCCTCCTTACTTACTTGTACTTAATCTAAACTAAATAATAAAACAGAATAAAACAAATATATAACTAAATAATTCTGATTATGTTTTGGAAGTAAATGAGTCGACCTATAGACACTCATAGTTACACTTACACTTATTTTTGAACAAGATGAAACATGTCTGGACAAAAATTGGTACAAGTGAAACTATAAGTGTGTATAGATCAACTCATTTACTTCGAAAACATTTGAAAAGTTTCACTGTCTATACGACTTTGTATATATTAAGTGGAATAATTCTAATAATGTTTCCCACTACTAGTGCTGTTACTACTGGAAGCCAGCAGCTCTTCCAGGTGGTTGCCAGGTGGCATGTTACTTTACATTATTATTTATAGTGGTTGTGAACACTAGAGTTAGCATATAAAAGATGATGAATGTTGTTCTTCTTCTCCATCTTCTTATTATTGTTATTGTTACTGTCATCACCACCACTGCCACCGCCACCGCCATCACCATCATTATTATTGACAATCTTCTGATAATTCTGATAAATTTATCAAGTTTTACCTTTTAAATGCTTCATAAGTTAAGCATATGAGGTAACAGAACTTACATTATCATTTTTTAAACTCTCAGGTGCATGAGATTGCAATAGAATGTCGAAGAATGTGGAAGTCAATGAAGGAATGCCAAGAGAAAGGGCAGTTGCTTAATCAAAGACAGCGACTATTTGGAATGCCTGTTGAACCTTTTACAGCTTTAAATGAACTTATGTCAGAATTTGAGCCGTATAAGAACTTATGGATTGGTGCCTCTGGTATGTTACACAATGTATATAGCTCACTTTTGGACTTATTATACTTTTAAGCAAATAGGACTATGCTTGGACAAAAAGTGCTGTAAAGTTGAATGAGTGCAGGTGTTTAGATATCTGACACAATGCTTTTAAAAATATTTTACTAGCAGACTCATACCTGAGATTTTGGTTTTGCTTTAAATGAGACGATTTGTCTCCTCTCTCTCCCCTTTTTACCTTCCCATTGTCTTCCCTCCCTGTTTCTCTTCCTCTCCCACTTTATTTACCCTTCCCTTTTACTTTCTGTCTCTCTCCTCCTCACCTTCTTCTGTGCAACAGCTTAGATGTAATGTGATGTTTTGATAACTATTAATAAAAATTGCTTTTTGGCAAGTTAATAAGAATTAAAATGTGAGTAAAAATGTTTACTGGTATATAAAATTGAGTTTCTTCCTTATGGTTGTAATATTATATGGTAACTAATTCATGCAGTTAGAGCAACAAAAAGTTGGTATAGCTTCTCAGATATTCATCCATTCAAAATTTTGTAAAGAACAAGACTTGAAGATATATTTATAAACCTTTGTACAATTTATTTTCATAGTTTGATATTGAAGAGAGCAATAGCAGTAATAGTAACCACTTTTTAGACAGCACCATATTTTTATCTTTTGGCAGTCACAATGCTCTCTCACAACCCCCAGAATGTCTGGAGGACCACACCTGTCGTTATCGTAATTGGGGATTTCAATGCCCATTCTAAAAGATGGGATTATGAAAACGTGGATTCTACAGGGAAGATAGTGGAAGAATTTTTGAATACCACAACTTTTGAACTGATTTATAGTAAAGAAGATCCCACAACCTACATACATTACTCTGGAGCAGGCAGTAACCCAGACCTCTTGTTAGCTACAACAGATATTGTTTCAAAAATTAAAAAACAAGTTATAGAAGATCCAAATTCTGGTCACAGAGCAGTAATTGCTGATATAAAACTAGAGAATACAAATAACAGTCAAGGTCTCACGAATCTGCATTGGAACTTCAAAAAAGCAGATTGGAACAAATATAAAACTGAACTGGAACATAAATTTAAAGAACAAACAAACTCACAGCTGCATGACCAACCAGATCATATGAACAAAAATTTCTGTAAAGTCATCCTAGAAACCGCAAAAAAACATATTCCTCGTGGAAGAATTAAAAATTTCAAACCCTTTTGGAACCCCTAGTTAGAAGAACTGAAAAAGATAAGGGATATAGCTAGAAATACAGCTGAACAAACAAAAAACATATCAGATACACAAATATGGCGGAAGAAATGTGCCTCACTAAAAAAAGAAATTAATACTGCTAAAAGGAATCACTTTAATAATTTCTTAGAAAAAATGGAATAAAGGACAGATGGTAACAAAACTCATAAGTTCATAAAAAATGTCAAGGACAGGAAAGAAAACAACAGCACACCTATCATACACAACAAAAAAATATTAGTAAATGATGCAGTCATAGCCGAAACATTCAATAAATATTATGCTAATTCACATAAAGTAACAAGAAATAATAAAAAGGAACATAAAGAATTTAAGAAAGATTTGAAACAAGAAAGAGAATGTGATCCTAACACTCAGTGCAATATCTTTTTTCAAAATTTTAATATGCAAGAACTGAACATTGCAATAAATAATCTAAAAAACAAAAAGTCTCCTGGACCAGATCACATACATCCAGAGTTCATAAAAAACCTTGGAAAAACAACAAAACAACAACTACTGAAACTCTACAATCTATCCTGGAAAACCATTGTACCTGCTGAATGGTGAAAAGCAATAATTGTCCCACTCTTGGAGAAAGACAAAACAGCATCAGAAATAAAAAATTATAGACCAATAGCTCTTACTAGCATAATAGCAAAAGTGATGGAACGGATGGTGTCAAACAGGTTAAATTGGTTTCTAGAATCACAAAATTTAATATCCCATGTCAAGCTGGATTCAGAGAGTTCCACTCTACAAATGAACAAGTCTTACTTCTCAGTCAAGAAATCAAGGACTCCTTCAATAGAAAAGAAGATAATTTATCAGTTTTTATTGATTTCCA
Organism: Tenodera sinensis; assembly: GCA_030765045.1. Lineage (NCBI taxonomy): Eukaryota > Metazoa > Arthropoda > Insecta > Mantodea > Mantidae > Tenodera > Tenodera sinensis. The sequence continues at coordinate 50,649,371 of CM060969.1, forward strand.
AAGTGCATATGATTCTATATGCAGAACAAAACTACTAAAGAAAGTAAAAAAAATAGGGATACAAGGTCCAATGTTTTCATGGCTATGTCATTTCCTAACACAACGCTTTATTGCAACCAGATATGGAAGAAATATATCTAAATACAAACAAGTACACCATGGCTTACCACAAGGCGCAGTGCTCAGCACAACACTTTTTAATATATTTATTAACGATCTGCCACAACAACTGTAAGAATCAGGTGTGAAGTGTGCACTATTTGCTGATGACTTAGTAATGTGGACTTCAAAACCAAAAAGCAAAAGTACAGAACTAGAAAAAACCATGCAACAATCCTTAACCAACTTACTGAGGTGGATCAAAAAAAATTTAATGACTGTTAATACAATAAAATCAAACTACCAAATCTTTTCACTAAGAAAAAAACCACTAAAAATAAAACTAAATTTTGAGGGTCAACAATTACCAGAAACAAGGGAAGCAAAGTATTTAGGAGTTACATTTGATACCAAACTTACATGGACCAAACAAATAGAAAATGTAATACAAAGAGCAGAGAGGCGCCTTTCACTGTTAAAACGTCTAACAGGAATGAAGTGGGGATGTTCCAGAGCAACTCTTAGCACAACATACAGTGTATATATAAAGCCATTATTTACTTACTACAGCGAAGTTCTTGTAACAGCAAACACAAAAAAGATTCAAATCTTTCAAAACCAAAGTCGGAGATTAATTACAGGTGCTATCAAAACCACACCAATAGCAGCTATGGAAATACTAACCAACCAATACCCCATTGAATATGAAATAGAAAAAGTGGCTCTTATTCAACACGAAAAGTTGATCAGACTCCCATTCAATACATGGCACAAGAGAAATTTTTCACATACACTAAAGACTCAGGAGAGCTTTCTTTCCAAAATTCAAGACATCAAGAAGGATGTACACCTTCCTAATTCAAAGGAAAACTTCATATCTAAAGTCAATCCGACACATACATTAGACATCACATATTATTTACACTTGACAGAACAAGTTAAAAAAAGTGATACTCCAACTAGTGTTCTAAAATTATTGGCATTAGAGATAATCCATACTAGATTTCCAGAACATGAATGGCTCCATATTTATACTGATGGATCATTGATATCAAACCAAGATGGAGCAGGTGCTGGAGTCACATGTCACCTCTTTTCCTATTACAAATCTTTAAGTTATGGAACTATTAACTTTGATGGAGAAATTGAAGCAATTCGAATGGCCCTACAAAATCTTTTGTACAGAATTTCACATTTTCAGCAAGCAGTTATTCTCTCGGATTCCAGGGCAGCAATTACTTCCAAGTTATTACCAAAAAACCAAACAATTATAGAATGTTGGAAAATGCTTAGCCATCTAACAGCACTTCAAAAACACCTAGTCTTCCAATGGATACCAGCTCACTGTGGACTGAGTGGTAATGAGAAAGCTGATTTTCTTGCAAAAAAGGGTACCAGCGGTGTACAAAAATCTATAGTTAATCTACCATTTTATGCAGCTAAAAGATTAGTCAACTCTGAATTCAAAAAAATTATTGCAAAATATTACTATGAAAAATCAAAGAATAAAAGATGGGAATTACCAAACATTCAAACAGTAATTCCTGAGTATCCTCGAAAAACAGCAGTTGCAACCTTCAGGTTGATTACAGGACATGATTGTCTGGCAAAACATTTAAACAGAATTGGGATAAATTCTTCATCACTCTGTCCTCTATGTGATCTGCAAGAGGAAATGGATCGAGACCACCTTCAAATATGCCCGGCCACTTCTAGTGCCCCATCCATCAGTGAAAAATATTGGAGAGCAAGAGGATTAATGACTTCATTGTCAGAAATCCAGCATTAGCTAAGAACATATTTAATTTTAACAGCCTTGTCTCAATTTCATATTAACTTCAGTTCTAGTTTTCCATTATCCATTATTATCTTGGTGTTGCAGTATAATGACTTAATTGCATTTTCAAATTCCTAGGGATCTTATATCCTTATATATTTGCCATAGCTTCATACGATCTACCCTATCATATACTTTTATGTAATCTGTATAATAGTAGACAAGTCCTTAAACTATATTCTGTTCCTTTTTCCCTAGCCATTTTATTTTTCATAGTAATTAATTATTGGCACATGCATATTCTCCACTTTAATTGTTTCAGTAATATTGCCTACAAACAAACTGAACAGCACAGGATTTAATTTACAGCCTTACCTTAAACCTATTTGATTTTGAATATTTTTAGTTAATTTTTTAAAGAACTAGTTTATTGAAATAATCATTTGTAACAATTTACTACATTTATGCACCTGAAACTTTACAGTTTTCATCTAAAGGATGATGTCTACGAGCTATCACAATATCTTTTCTGAGTCAGATTGAGAACTTCAGAATTTTCCATGTATGATTTCCACTTATATAAAGATAAAGCAAAATTAACCTTCCGGCAGGCGCGCCTAATTTTGTCACATGAGCAGGCGCGCATTGTAAAATTTACAACATGAACATTTTTAAATGATAGCAAGCGTATGATAAACAAACTGGTTAATATTTTGAATAAAACAGTTCAATACTACTATTATCACATCCTATAATAAAAACTTAGCTCTTTTAGTTCTCTATGATACCATTTTATCCAGCTATTCTGAAACACATTCACTTTCATAACACCTTTCACATACAATTTGTTTCTGTGACTTTTACAAGCAAAGTTTCCGCATCTATCACATTTAATGGAAGTTGAGGAATTTTTTTGATGTCCACAAAGGATACATGTCCCATGTTCCTTTGACGGGGGTTCAAGGATCTTATCTTCAGGAGACGATGCTTCTCCATGGAAATGTATAAGAAATACGGTGAGATTGGCTGGCAGCGATTTGAGTTGGGTTCTAGATGCAAGTTGTTCTTTCATAAGACTTTCTGCTAGCTTCTTGAGGTAAATACGTCTTCGTGAAGTTGCCTCTGGCTTTGTAAAGGAAAACAATACCTGCGAATTTATACCAGCAATGTTCAAAAGGGTGAAGAGTATAGCCAATGGCCATCTTCTAATAATCCTTGAAACGGAGTAAGAGGCACACATTTTATCTTCAAAGTCAACTCAACATTTTGTCATATTGTAGTCTGTGATTATTTCTGGTTTGTTAGTTTCTTCATCAAGTGCTGCTGTGTCATGTATAGTAGACAGAAGTACAACAGCAGGTTTTTACGAGGAACATATGAAACTAAGGTCTTGTCCTTCTGAAATCCAAACAATGCTTTTCCAATTTCTCTTGTTTTGTTTGGGAGAAATTCTGGAGGAATTTGATGTCTGTTCTTCTTCATTGTTCCAATACATGTAATATTCTTTTGCAGTAAATATTCAGCAAGTGGATAGCTTGTGTACCAATTGTCAGCAGTTAGATTCCTGTTGGAGTTTTCAATTGGCACCACAAGTCTCTTCACTATATTCTCAGGAGCATTAGATCCACAGCAACGCCCTTCTGCTTGCATGCCGCAATAAACCTCCAGATTACTAAATAAAATATTTTTGCATCGCATAATGCAAACATTTTTATTCCATATTTAGCTGGTTTGCTGGAAATGTACTGTATCCATCCACATCGACCTCTAAATGGATGAAGCATTTCATCTACTGTGGTGAATTCACCTAGGGTATAAGGTTTTGACAATTAGTAACAAAAGCTTCTAACGGTGTACAAATTGCAGCCAACTTATCAGTTTTTCTCCTATCATTCCTCGTTTCCATGTCATCAAACTGCATACAAGGTAGAAGAAACAGAAACCTTTTGTAACTCATTGCAGCTCTAAGCAATTGTATTCCTGTTCCATTTGCCACCCAAAGTTCCTTTACATTAGCATGATGATCCTTTCTTGTACCAATCAGGAAAAGAATCCCCAACATTGCCATTATTTCGTGTCTTGATGTCACTTTATTATCCCTTTCACGCGAGAATTTATGAGTGCCTCGCTGTCTAGTTATATACATATTTGTATAGTTTAGGATTTCTTCAATAATGTCAAGGTCAATTACATATCTTCAGAAAAGCACCAACTTCATCAGTTATGAAATTCTACAACTACAATTCTACAGCTGGCTTTCCTGGACGTGCTGGTCAGCAGGAAAGACAACGGCAAACTTGGACACACGGTGTACCGCAAGCCTAATCACACAGACCGTTATCTCAAGAAAACCTCCAACCACCATCCGAGACACAAACGGGCTATGATTCAAACTCTCCTACACCGCGCTTCCCATATTTGCGAGCCTCATCTGCTACCACAAGAGCTGCACCATCTGGAACTAGCCTTACAAGCCAATGGCTATTCTACACAAGAAATAAAGAGAGCCTTCCGACCACCCAGACGGCAGCCGATCTCTGCTAAGCCGACCCCACCTAGGAGCAAAGGCACGGTATTCCTTCCTTATGTTCAAAACGTCACCGACAGGATTGAACGCCTCCTGCTACGCCATAATATCAAGACGGTTTTCAAGCCTACAAGAGAGCTCAACAGTTTACTATGCTCAGCCAAGGACCCGAGGGACCCCCTCTCCTCGGCTGGCGTATACCGGATCCCCTGCTCGTGTGGTGCAGTATATATTGGTACGACGCTACGTAGTATCAACACCAGACTAAACGAACACAAGAGATGCTGCCGTCTTGGACAATTTGAAAAGTCAGCGGTCGCTGAACATGCTATAGAAGCAGAGGGGGAGCATGTCATCAAGTTTCAGGACACCAGCATTCTATCTAACATCTCACACTACCATGCTCGACTACAGCGCGAAGCCATAAAAATTTATAAACATGCCAATAATTTCAATAGGAAAGAGGAAGCCCTTAAGCTCAACAAAACTTGGTACCCCGTCATCGATAACATTAAACAACACAGACAGTCAAGCAACACAAACCAATCAGAATCTAGTAGCGCCCGAGATGCAGCTAGCCCCCTCCCACCAACCACACTGCCTCAGCGAGCCCCGAGCCAATCAGAGAAGACCCCTCCGTGTATAAAATCCGCATCCCAGACAGTCAACGCCTCAGACACAAGTGTACCTTCACCAAGAAGACTTCGACCACGCCACTGATGATGTCCACCGCAGTAGTGGACGAAACGTCTGGACCAAGTTACTCCAGCAGACCACGGCAAATCAGCCCGGAAGACTCTTGTAGAATTTCAAACACCGGCCGTGAAAGCCTACGCCTACTCATTCATCAGTTATGTCCATCAGATTTCTCTTGGGGCCTGGCAAAATTTTCACAATGTTTTTTCTTTTGGTTTTTGAAAGTTTAGCTCACTCACTTTTACACCAACGCGTAACGTGGTCTTTTCCAATAAAGAAGTCCAGCTCATCCATGGGCTCTACGGTATCATCACGAACCGCAGCTTCCAGTTCAGATTCACTGTCATGGTCCTCAGGTTCAATGTTTTCGTCACTCAAATCCACGCCACTTTCCTCCAGTTCTGAAAAGTCTGAATATACTTCATCATTGCTCTCTAAGAGTAACTTGCAAATTTCCTCTTCTGATAAATATTTCTAACTAAAATAAAATAACAAAAGAAACTTGCCAATATAACAAAATCAACATTTGTTATGCAGCTATTGAAAATAAAAAAACAGTGAATAAGTTCATTTCACTATTATTATACTCACCTCTGCATATTGACTGCCAGAAACAAAGTTTGCAACTGTTACAAGAGCAGGCGCGCATTGTACTTATTACAACATTTAACATCTCATTGCTTACAATGCAGAAAACAAACTGACAAAGCTGAACAAGGAAACTGAAACCATAGTAACATTGTCGAGTAAAAAACAATAGAGGAATACATTGTAGCGGTGGCACATTAGCTCAAGATTAAGGCATTGATAAAGCATAAAAACAGCTGCTGTTGTGCTTTTTACAACAGCGCACCCGCCAGTGGGTTAACTTCATGGATGTCTGAAGAGATGAATAAAACCATTTCTTATAGTATGTAACATAACATTGCTAAAGCATTTTATGATTGCTAGAGATTTTTAATGTGCTAAAAAAAGTCATAAGAAAAAATATGTAAATTTAAGAATGTAAGCTGCCAATGTTTTGTTTACATATTCATTTCAGAGGATCTTATTGCCTTTTATTTATTTCACAAAATTAGCTAATGAGCTCACAGTGAGAATTAATGGAATGATGTAGAGGTAATCATGGAGATAGTTGACCATCAACACTAAGACTAGTTTAGTGAATTAACCATCTTTTAGTGATACTGGTATATTACATAAAAAAGGGAGCTGGCATTCATTATATCTGTGTTCCCAACAAGATATTTTCTTAGCCGTAATTCTGTATAATAAAGACACTGATTCTTGAATCTTTACTTTTTCTTTCTAGATTGGTTGAAAAATCATGAAATGTGGTTAGATAACCCCATGATTAACATAGATTCTGAAAATATTGACCAGATTGTCGCAGACAGCTTCAAAACAATGCAAAAACTGACTAGAGTCTTTGCAGATATACCTGGTGAGTTTCAGAAAATTATAACCATCATCATCTCTTTTCTTACCTTCTTGTCCTATAGCATTAATTACAAATTATTATTTTTAATACACAGCTTGTGAAAAGGTAGCAACAGAGATAAAGGATGAGATAGATGCCTTCCGTCCATACATTGCTTTACTCTTGGCTTTGAAGAACCCAGGAATGAAGGAACGCCATTGGAAAGAAATATCAACAATTTCAGGTATTATTAAAAAACTTAACAAGTGAGGATTGGAACAACAAGAAAATAAGGCATGATTAGAATAATACAAATTATTTAAAGAATGATAGGATCTTTTAAGGTTTAATTTTTTAATAATCTCTGTCAATTAATTTGTGCCTTAGCTCTTGGTCCTTTCCATACAGGAAATATAATCTTAGGGGTCTCTCCTTTGACATAATATAGATTGATACTGTTTATGGTACCCTGGAAGGGTAAGAAAAGCTTGAAATTTGTATATTTTGCTTTTTTGTTTTAATGTAAACTATGGTGTTTTAGCTTTAGAATGATATATAATTTATGTGGTTTACTTGAATTTAAACCTATTAATACAGGTTTGAAATTAATGCTAAGTGGGTGTGGCACGTCTAGTGTAGGTATGTAGCATCCATTGGTAAGGAATGATGAATGATGAATCTACCCCCACCTGTTATTAAATTTAGTACTCATAACCAATATAGGATGTAATGTTGAAGATGTTGTTAGGAACATAACCTTGTTCTGGATAGGTATTCAATTCAAATCACTGCACAACTCTTTATACAGAGGGTCACTTCCAGTCTCTGATAATGAATTACAAATGTGATTGTTGAATTTCTGCATGTGTAGCGAGGTCAAGCATTTGTGAGACAAACAAATCAGTTAATGTACTGCCTCCATAGCAGTAGGACATGTGTGGCTGTCAGTACACGTAAGTAAATTGAACCATATTGGGAAGGCTACATTATTGCTTTTCTCAATGGACAGTATAGTTATTCTGCTATTATTGAAGGATGCAACTAATGAAATTTTTTGTGTCAAAGTATGGGATTAGTCCAGTGATTAAAAAGGGAAAGGGTAGCATGGTATTAATTCCAAAAGGAAGGAATAAAGTAAACCCATGACCTGCTACTACACCTTTTCCAGAGGTGATAAGGAAGGTCAAGGCGAAGGCCCTTAATTCTGACAGTAATCCAGCCACACAATGGACCATTGCAAACAAATTGGGAATATCCCTCAAAACTATTAACACCATCATAAACAAAGATTTAAATATGGAGAAATGTCACAAAGGTCAAGTTCATAAGTTGTTGCCACGTCACATCTCAGAACATCACACCAACAGAAGAAGCTTTCTGAGAAAAACCTGGTAGGAGTAAAATAGAAATTTGTGGTCACATTAGATGGGACATATGTGTATCTTACTGACCTCTGTAACTGAAATGAAAGGCATATCTAAAATTCTATGTATATTCCTAAGTGAATTTGGCATAAGTTAGTTTTACTAAAGAGAAAAGCCGTAGCTCAGACTGCATATTTTGTGCATAGTATTTTCTGTTCATATTCTTTGTGAATATGGGCATAACTTCAGTAATGCTCTCTTTGACAAGGCTTTTCAGCTGATTTATAACCATACACCTGTACAAATAAAATACTTCCCTCCATTCTTTCCAACAGCAATGGTAACAATAGTACTTTGAAGTTGCTAGAACTGAATCTACTACACATTCTTTGCAACAATTTTGATGTTAGAACGTATTTTAAACCAAAATGATCAGGAGGGGTTATTATGTAGTATTTTTATCAGTTTAAGTGCTATTAACCCTTAACCGGCGTGGCCAGAAATTTTTACATTCAATGCGTTGCGGAGTCCCTGGGACTCCGAAATAAAAGTTGTTGTTATTCCAATGTTACATATACATTTATTTATTTTTGGATGTATAATTAACTAAAAGCATGTAAATAAATAAACTTTTATTTATAATAGAATGAAATACAAACCAAACACAAAAAGAATATGAAACCAATTTTTTGGAACAAAAATTAACTGTGTTTCTTTGATTTTTATATTGATAAACAAAAACTGATAAATGAGCTCTTTTCTTACCGAAAATATGTTTGGTACTGTCTAAAATACAAAAAATAAAAACACATGAACTTCTAAAATACAATAATAAAAAACTGACAATGCTTCAAGAAAAAACAACACAATGTTTAGGACTCTACATTTTCAGTACATTCAACACAGGTTTTTTTAGAACACTGCATACAAATTGGTCTTCTGCATTGAACACATAAATAAGCAGTCTTTCTCTTCAATTTTGGGTTACATGTAGAACAATATTTCCTCTGATTTCTAGGAAGTTCGTCTTGTGCATCAGCTGGTGCTGCAGGCGCTATCTTCAAAATTCTGAAGATGCCGCTTTTTAGCTCTCTTGATAAGTTTGTTTTCTGAGCTCTTTCCTGAAGAAGCGGTTCATACAGTTGTTTGGCCAATAATATCAAAAAATTTATTCTTTGTAGCTTTTCTGAGTTGACACATGACTGATGGATGATGTATGCATTTATTGAAGACATATCCACGAGTCTGTAAATCAGAGCCATAGCCCAGCGTAGTGTTCTTCTACTGGATGAATATTTACTGGTTTTTTCATCTACAGCATCTACTCCAAATTTTGTGTTATTATAAAATGCATTAATCTCAGGCAGACCATCAACATCATCTTTGGAGTGATGCATCGATGAAATCAGTATAAATATAAATCAGTATATAAATCAGTATATGTTTTTCTTTGGCACTCTGGAAATCAATGTTTTATTACTTGTAAAGCCGTACAGTGTGGAACTCACTGGTCTTGATTTGGAATCTATCTTGGCTTGAAAACTCTGAGTCACATTCCTCAATCCATCTTTGAACAGTTTCATCAAAGGCAGGATCCGTAAGTCTAATTCTTTTAGGATTCGCGGACATAGTCGCGGTGTCGGAAGTGTTACACTAAGCACATCGCGGAGTCCAACAGACTCTCAGGTTCACTCTTTGCATACTGGCATTGTTGACAGTCAGTTGGCGACTGAGCGCATAACAGTTCTCCCTACCGTGGGAAGGTACTGAATAGCACGTGCCATTTGGTGGAAAAACACTGACGTTATTAAATCATTTATTTTTGCCAGAGTCCCAGGGACTCCGCAACGCCAGTTAAGGGTTAAAGTGATTCTCAGTTACATTTAATTCATCTATGTTGAAATATTTATACATCTTAAGCTTGGAGACAGCAACCTTGTAGGGTAAATAAAATAATTATATTATTTTTATTCTTATGTTTAGTGTGTATTGTGTGAGTATAATTAATACTTAATTTGAACTATTCAGATATTTTGTATGTTGAAATTTCAAGGTGGAGAACAAATCTCAAGCAGGAAACATGTTAATGATGGCCTTAAGCTAAGAGAACAATTTTGTAAAAGTTCTGCAAGATAAACTAAACATATGAATGACAGTGCTAATCCAGAATACAGACATGGTTCTTTAAAGGATGACAGTATTAGTGTATCTTCTTCATATGAGACCAACAACACTGATATACTGCAATTAACAAATGAAGAAACAACTGCTTCTGAATCACAGTGTATGGAGGATTCTCAGTTACTGACAAAAAAGTGTATGACCTTAAAAAGAAAGAAATATGTTATGAGCAGATGAAAGGAAAAAATCAAAATATGGTGCCTATGTTAGTAATTATGATGTAAAATCTGCCTGTGATAAAGAAGTATGTATAGGAAAGTGTTCTACAAACGTATCAGAAGAAATGTCTAAATTCCTACATACTGAATTCTGGAAATTGAAAAGTAGAAAGGAAAGAAAATCCTTCATTCTTCATTACATCTGCACAGTCCATCCAAAGCAAAGGACTGTTAATTTTGGAGAACATGATGGGTTCAAAAGAAACAATTCCCTTACATACTCACTCAAACATGAAAATGGAACTTCTCATATGGTGCATAAAACATTCTTTCTGACAACTCTTGGTTTCAAGAAGAATGATGATAAAGTGCTTATGGTGCACTAAGGAATGTGAACAATTCTCTATCTCCCCTAGAAGACAAACGATGCAAGAAAGTGCCACATAATAAAATTAAGGATGAAGTTATTTGTCAACACAAGTTCTTTCAACCCAACCATATCATATTACCACAAGGAACATGCACTTAACAACCTTTACCTTCCCAGTGGCTTAACACTAACCCCCATGCACCAAGACCTTGTCACTCAAAATATTAATTATAAATGCTCATATGATGAGTACAGATTAGTAGCAAAGGAAATACATATATTGTTTGATAATCTGGATTCACAAGGAATGTGAAAATTGAAGAATTCATTCAGTATAACACTGACCATTAAAAGCACAAACTTGATGTTAATTGTGATACTTGCAAAATGTGAGATACACACATAAATAAAGCATCTCAGTACGAGCAAAATACAGAGATAATGCTAGAAAAAATGAAGGAACTGACAAAGTAGTTTACTTTGCAGATTTTCAAAAAGTGATGTTACTGAGGTTGGAAGTGTTTAAGGCTCCTGTATTTGCTCATCAAATAACAGTGTAAACTGACATTTTTGTTTCTGTTGGAAAAAATAAAGAACATTGCAAACCCTTTTCAGCTCTTTGGCATGAACCTCTTTTTAGAAGGAACAAAAAAGATATAATAAGTAGATACTTTCTATCACTTTCTGAAAACCAAGAGAGATTGCTCAAAAATAACTCTCTGGTTAGACAACTGCTTAGCCCTGGTGCTGTTTTTATAAAAGATTATTACATATAGCAGCAGGAATAATGTTCTTACTGAAAGATAAATTACTTTGTTAGCAGACGCGACTCTTATCTACAGGGTTGTGGTAACAGAATGGAATGCATAAATCAATGTTCCTTTATCACAACACATTTATTCACCGACACTTCGTTATTTTACACTCTCAGCACCATATTAATTAATCAACAACTTTCACAAATAAATTATTTGGTAGAATCTACACTGGATAAAAGTTTGGTGAAAGTTTCATGTTCACACACTACCAAAAAACACTTCCTTTCATCTTGAGCACACAGACGCTAATGAATCTAGTTCCTGGCATCTCTCTGACGCAGCACCGCCATTTTTTGTATTCATCTGCGCAATAGTTTTTATTGGTTGAACACAAAGTGACAAGAAAACATTGGCTATCTTGAATATTAAAAATAAGTCCCTGATACACCCAAACAAGAACTAGAAATTTATACACTTTTAAAAAAACATTTATATGAACGATTTTCTATTGATCAATATTCTGTCTCATATGCCCCTTGTTTTGTTTTTCAAGTTGTCACCTATATTTACAATCTTGAAACACAATACAATACTTCTCCCTATTCCTCTGATTCAATCACTTTGTACAATATTTTTTTTTTTTTTTCTTTACAGTCTTCTTCACTGTTTGTCTTTGTCTTTTGTTTTGGCATGATATAGCATGTCTTTATAAATTTCACATATTTGATTACTACACAATACATTCAGTTATTATACAATACATATTCAGTTATTGTACAACACATTTAGTTATTACACAACATATCCAATTATTATACAATATATATTCAGTCATTGTACAATATATCCAGCTATCATACCACATATGTTCTGTTATTATACAATACATATTCAGTTATTACACGATACATATTCAGTTTTTGTACAACACATTTAGTTATTACTCAACATACCCAGTTATTACACAATATATCCAGTTATTATACAATATATATTCAGTCATTGTACAATATATCCAGCTATCATACCACATATGTTCTGTTATTATACAATACATATTCAGTTATTACACAATACATATTCAGTTATTGTACAACACATATTCAGTTCTTATACAACACATACTCAGTTATTGTACATTTGACATTGACACAAATATAATTTAAGTGTATCATGGTTTATTATGTGGTTTTTGACTTGTATTCATTGCTATGAGGAGAGAAAAACAGGATACAAATTTTGAGCTAATGATTATGATCATGTTTATGGCAATATTTTATTCAGTTCTTTGCCTTCTTTGTCTTATAAGCTTATGTATAGGCAGGTTGTTGAGTCGGTTCTTAAACGCTGATGTTACTAATGGTACTATTTTTCTTAATTGGGTTATTATTTGTTGTTGTTTGGTTCAACATTTCTTCGAGCTTAGCATTGGCTATATCCATCTTAATTCATGGGCATTGTTTTTCTGATTATGGTTTTCCTCACTTCACTAATTGTCACTTCTTTGTCTCTTATTTCTATAAGAGAAAACTTCTATACTTATAATTATTCTGTAATTGTATTATTTTTCTTCTCAATTTACCCTCGACATCTTTGTGTCGAAATATTATATCTTTGTCATCATAATTGATTCCTTTTTATTTTTGTTCCTGACATCCTTATGTCAAAAACATATTATCTTCCGTTGCTATAATTCATTTATTTAATGACAGTCAGTGTCCTCATCTGTCTTTGTTGACAATGCTCTTTGTGGTCGATATAGCCAATGACTGTGTTGGTTTTCTTCCTTGTTGTATTTTCTAATCTGAACATAATTTTCTATAAGTAGCCCATTAAAAATTTTTATCTTCCTTCATCTCTACTACTCCTGCCTTACACATTTGTTGGCAAAGACTATTTGGTCCTTTCTTTGTATGGCTTTAATTTATTTTTATGGTATCTTCCTACCAACTTGCCATTTGTATTCTGTAGCTCATACGTGTGGTCACCCAGCTGTTTTGTTATGACCAGTGGTTCCATCTTTCTCTTTGTGTAGCCATCATGGTGTCGATGTCAATTGTAAGTTGCTGAGATTTTGTTGTTTGTCATCCAGCCAGTTGGGACGAACTTAGTTGTTGTAATTTCCCTGAGTGTTGGTGGTGGTTGTCGTTTCTGCATTCTGTGCAGCATCTGCCCTATTTGGCACACTTTCATCTACTTCCTGCTGTCTTGTGTTGTCAGTGTACCATTGGTCTCTGCCCCCTTGGCGTGAACCTCTGTCATATGACGGTCTGTGGTTGTTCAAGTGTTCCCTACTGAATCGCATGTGATTCACTTGATGGGTATGGTCTCCTGGTCTTCCACGATCATATGTATATGTTCTGTATCTCGATTCACCATTCGGTATTGTGTCGTGGTACCGCTGTGTTCTCCATCCTCTTGCCATGATTATGTGGTTGTGGGAAATGGTGTGCCCCTCTCCCCCTTTCATGGGTGCTCCTAGTATTTCTATGTTCTCCCTCACTCTGGTTGTTCGTAGCCGTGTTCCGGTTTAGGATGGGTGAGTTTGGGTGACCGTTCCTATGTCTATGCTCAATAGCCCGACTATTTTGTGTTTCGAAGGCTGTCAGCAATTCTATCATATCTGCAAAATCTACTGGCCTCGCAACAATTAATCCTGTTCTCACTGTGTCTGGGAAATGTCTTGTTATGCTGGTAATTAGTTCTGCTTCCGACAAGTTGGGGTCTAATAGCTTTCCTTTGTTGGCTACTTTCATAAAATAATCGACTAGCGATAACCCTTTGGTTGGATCATATCTACCTGTCGCTAGCTCTACCCTAGTTTGGTTTTGCTTAGCTGGGCCCCAATATCTTGATAGGAATAAATTTCTGAATGAGCTATACGACTCATGACCAGCTAGTGTTAACCTGAGCCATTCTAATGCCTTGTTTTTTAAGCTTTTCTTAACTATCATCATCCTAAGCTCGTTTGGTATCCTTTTCACTTTAAAATATTCTTCCATCTCTTTAACAAAGAGTTTTGGATCGTCTCCCTTCTCCTCGTCAAATGTAGGTGGTGTGATTTCATGTAATATGCTGTTGGTGTAACATGTGTTGTGTGTCGTGTCATTGTTTGGTTGTGAACCTCTTTCTCTGTATGGTGAGTCAACATTTTGTACATTATTCAAGTAACTCTCATCTTGTACATTACTTACATCTAAATCATCTTGTCTTTGTAATGCATTCACAACATCATTTACATTAGCCAAACTTTCTTTCCTTTTTTTCATTTCTTCACAAATTGATTTTAAATCATTCTTTATTTCTAAGTGGCTTTGTTTCATATCATTTATAGCATCCTGTTGTGAATGCATCACATCATTCATTGTCTTAATTTTAGGAATTACAATTTGTTCTACAGTTTCATTAATAATGTCTTTCCTTACTACCTCAATCTCTTTCCTTAATTCCTCAGTTATTTCTGCTTTTACATTTGTAATCTTACAGTCTACACTTGCATTACATTCTGTTATTTCCTCTCTACACCTAACAATTTCTCCTTCTAACACAGTCTTATTCTCTCTCATCTCTGATTCTATCTTTCCCATCCTATCTCCTACGATTTCTATCCTAGCTTCTAAGGCTTCCTTTGTTTCATTTAAGTTTTTATGTACTAATTCTAAATTAGTTTCCATTACTTTCATATTTTCTTTACACTCCTGTCTTCCTAATTCTATTTTCTGTTCTAAGTTCTGTCTTCCTAATTCCATTTTCTGTTCTAAGTCCTTTCTCACTTCCTCCATTTTCTGACCTATTTCTTTTTTATTATTTTCCAAGTCCTCTCTCACTCCCTCTATTTTCTGACCTAAACTTTGTTCTATGTCCTGTTTTAATTCTGCCCTATTCTGTTCCATTTTCTGACCTAAACTTTGTTTTGTTCCATTTTTTGTTTTAGTCTTTCAAACATGATCATCATTAACCTTTGGTCTTTGCTTATTGTTAGCTGTTCCTCACTTTCTAATTCTACCTGATAACTAGGCCTATCTGCCCCTTCCCCCACTCCTGTTTCTATCTCTTTTCGCGACATTTTAATTTCTTTATCCAATTCACTTAAGGTTGAAAGTCCCACTACTTTGCCGCTTCTCAGTAACATAAAAATGGAAATAAAATGTATGTAAAAACAAAAATTTTTTATCCTACTTTATTTTCCGTTGGTTCTTCGTCCAGTTATTTACGTCTCCTGGGCAGTTGGCTTCGCTAGATGATCTCCGGTGTTTTTCCCACGTTGATTCTCCGTGTATCGATGTTCTTTTGGTGATATCAAACGATGGTCTAATGGCGTCTTTTTCCTGCGCGATGGGATGGCGTCAGTTGATGTTTATTGTACTCGTAATTTTGCATTCCATTCTAAATTCGCGCTCCACGTAGGGTAAGCCATTTTGGTGCTGTTTTTATAAAAGATTATTACATATAGCAGCAGGAATAATGTTCTTACTGAAAGATGAATTACTTTGTTAGCAGACGCGACTCTTATCTACAGGGTTGTGGTAACAGAATGGAATGCATAAATCAATGTTCCTTTATCACAACACATTTATTCACCGACACTTCGTTATTTTACACTCTCAGCACCATATTAATTAATCAACAACTTTCACAAATAAATTATTTGGTAGAATCTACACTGGATAAAAGTTTGGTGAAAGTTTCATGTTCACACACTACCAAAAAAACACTTCCTTTCATCTTGAGCACACAGACGCTAATGAATCTAGTTCCTGGCGTCTCTCTGACGCAGCACCGCCATTTTTTGTATTCATCCGCGCAATAGTTTTTATTGGTTGAACACAAAGTGACAAGAAAACATTGGCTATCTTGAATATTAAAAATAAGTCCCTGATACACCCAAACAAGAACTAGAAATTTATACACTTTTAAAAAAACATTTATATGAACGATTTTCTATTGATCAATATTCTGTCTCAGCCCAAAATGGGATTTTTCTCATTTGTGATTTTTATGGTAAATTCAAATGAAATTAGTGCTAATGAAATTGTGGTAAGATTCTTTGAAACTGGGCATACTTTTGTGGCTGCTGATTCATTTCACCACAAGGTGGAATTATGAATGAAAGGGTGCAGAAACAATATGTATTATTTTCCAGACTTTGTAGATGCTGTAAAGGCAGCAGTAAAGGAAATGGAAGTTTTAGCAATGGAGCTTCAGCATTTTCTCATTTGGCCTGATTATTCCTCATAATACAAACTGAATTATATTCAGCCAAGGCCTCATACACGTGATATGGTTGAAATAATCATTTCCAGAGGAGCTGGTGAATTATTCAACATCAACTTCTTAAAATCAGAATGTTTATCCAGGCTTGTGGGCCATGGTTTAGTGGAAAATCTCCTTCCAGGCATTTCTGGACACTGGCTGTGAAAGCTTATGCAATTTGATAAATTTCTTAGTTGGAAAAATAATGAAAGCAAAAAAACTGCCAACAGATGAAAAACAATGACAAGTGCTTGGAATTTCTGCTGAGAAGAAGCAAACAATAATTAGAAACTTAGGCAGTTTATTGAAATCCACCAGACTGACATTTTGGGAGAATCTGTCAGTGAACAAAAAATCATCTTTCTTGGAAGTTTGAAAACAGCGTTTGAAACCAGGGAGAACCAGTCGATGCCTGATTGATAATGGAGGAAAGTCAGCCTCCGAAACATGTTCCAGTAAATTATAAGTAAATGTATAGTGTTATTAACCGACTCACCTTTTTGGTTTAAAAAGAAAAATAAATTGTGAAACTGGTTTTCATATCTTCCCATGCAATTTACTACTGGCCAAGGGGTGGAAGAAATTTTCAAAGATGAGGAATTTATGCTAATTGATGATTACTGCTACAATGGGAAACTGATAATTTGTAGAGTTGCTAAGAAGGCCAAAATCAATACCAAGTATTATCAGGATGAAGTTCCCACCCCAGTTTACCACAATGAAATTTCAGCTCTCTTTGAGAGAGACGAAAACAAAGCCTGGGTGCACCAAGATAAGGCATCCAGTCATACTTCCATTTCAACTCTAGCATTCTTGCAAAGAATTGAGCAAAAAATGGAATACATGCTATTCCATTGAGCAACATCCCAGTGAGATCTTCTGATGTCTCTGCGATTGATTTTGGCACCTTTGGACTCTGAAAACATAATTGGAAAGTAGGCACTCTTGAACAATTGATGGTTTTTAAAACATCTATAAGGAGGACTGGGAACTTCTGGGCATGACTGGACTTGCAAGAGCCTTCTCCAGTGGAAACTGAGATACAGAGTGATTGCTCAGATGAAGGAACAACAAATAGAGCATGACTGGGGGTGGAGACATGGCTTTTCGTAAGGTAGGAGCAAAGTCAAACTATCAGAGATGAGAAACAAACCTCCAACAAACTTACTGTTGGTGTTTTTAAACACACAAGCCGTGTGTGGGCAATGTTTGAGAGGTAGAACTGGAACTTAAAAATTCAATGCCACAGCTGTGATTTGAACCAAAGACCCTCGGCTTACCAGGTGGGTGCTCTAACTATTGAGCTACTGTTACAACCTGCCAGAATGACATTGAATTCTCAAACCAGTTTGTATTTCTGATGTTGGCATAAATAAATAATAATTACCATCTGAAGGTTATTTAATCCTGGGACATAGAGTACTTGCAATAGTAAGTCACCACTGGGGCAATTGTCTCTGATGTGAGATTGCCTTTGTGGTTTACTGAGAGAAATACAAACTGGTTTGAGAATTCAATGCCATTCTGGCAGGTTGTCACAGTAGCTTAATGGTTAGAGCATCTGCCTGGTTAGTGGAGGGTCTGTGGTTCAAATCCCAGCTGTGGCATTGAATTTTTAAGTTCCAGTTCTTTCTCTCAAACATTGCCCACACATAAATAAATAATTATAAATTTGCTTTCGTAAGTGGGCAAAGAGAAACATTACTTCCCTTCAAAGTTTGTGTCCAGTAAGCACAAAACTTAACTACTGCTTTTGTATTTTTATTATTTACACTAATTTTGGTTATAAATGCTACTGTTAGTAAAATAATGTATGAGAGGTCCATTTTGAAGTAAGTAAGTTTATGCAAAAGAATAAATTTCCCAATAATGCTTTACCAAATATGTATATAGGATGTCTCAAAAACACAGACAATGCTTAGTATGTTGTGTGGGATGGCAAACTGATTGGTTTTCAAATAGGAACCCCTGTTCAGAGGTGCATGGTTTGGAATGCACGTGCAATTGTGTTTGAAGATTTTCAATTGCTTCGTAGACTTGAGCAATAAGGTCCTCCGATATCGTTACAGGAGTGCCTTACACAATATCAGAAGGACCAGATGGGCAGACTATTTTTGAACCAAAGCAGGAAGTCAAGAGTCACAAGAAACAAAGAAACATCGAGACAACTGGAGCCAAATAGAAATAAAAAAGTACCAAACAGGGCAGAATGACAATGATAGTGAATGCAAAGTTATGAAAAGTGTGGTGTGGAAGTGTCGGAGGATGGGAAAAGTGGAAGGGTTTTATGAGTGAAAAATAGGAATAGGAAGATAACTCAGTCACACAGCATACTTCGCAAGGATTTGCTCACCTTTGAAGCTTATTTACGAGCTAGTCCCTGTGTAAACAGTAGGCCTTTGCCCTTACAGAATGCCTATAGGCTAAATTTATTATAGTAGTATTTATTTATTATCATCATCATCCTCATCCTCATCAGCGTCAGCGTCACCATCACCGTCACTGTCACCGTCACAGTCACCGTCACCATCATCATAATCATCATCATTATATATTTATAATATGCATAATACTTTTTAAACATGTATTTTTCATAAGAAAACAGAAAAGCAAAAAAAAATAAAACATTATAGCCTATTTTTGTTAAAGATAATTGGATTTGACGTTAACTGACTCATGTTTGTAAAATAAATGATCTTTGAAAGGACCTCTAACTAGCCAAATTTTACTCCACACATACTTCCATGGTTTCTTAGATTATGCTTGTAGGTTTTGTACACTTTACCGTTAAACATAGAGCTAAAGGGCCTTATCAGACCAAGTAATCAATAAATCATGTGACTTGAAGACTGCAAATTTTTGTTTGAGATTTTAAAATACGTGTTTTCCTCATTTTGAAATAGGAATTGAGTTAGAAATGACTCCAACTATAACCTTCCGGAATTGCTTGGAACTTGGATTAAAAGATTTTAGAGAGGACATTTTAAGAATATCTGAGTCAGCAGCAAAGGAGTTTGTAATAGAGGACACGCTGAACAAAATGAAAGAAGCTTGGGAAAATAATAATCTGGATATATCTCCCTATAAGGATTCTGGTAATAGTTTTAGTACTTCTTTTACTGTTATTTTATAAGCATAAAAATGCAACTTCTGCTTTATCTCTTCTGGTTTCTAATGATAATAAGCAGGCTATACATACATAGTCTTAACCTTCCATTTGGCCCATGGTCTGGTAGTACATTGTTGGTAGTGCAGGGTCTAGTACGCCTATGCTGTATTTTTGTACTTATATTTATTTTTACTTTCTCTACTATGTAAGGGAAGTATTGTATTTGACCCAAAATTTTGATGTTGAGATTTCACTGGAAATATATGTTTTGAGGCCTCTGAATTCAAAAAAAAAGAAAACATGGTAATTATTATTTATTTATGCCAACAAACTTACTGTTGGTGTTTTTAAACACACAAGCCATGTGTGGGCAAAGTTTAAGAGGTAGAACTGGAACTTAAAAATTCAATGCCACAACTGGGATTTTTAAGTTCCAGTTCTACCTCTTAAAAGAAAACATTTTTACAGAAAGGCCTATGTATTTGTATCTGTGAACAGCATAACTCAAAAACAAAAAGTCAGTTAAAAACAAAAGTTGGTATTTAAGTTTAATAGACAATATCTTGCTCTACAAAGAATGTAGATCTCATTAAAACATGCAGTTTATGTCCAAATGAATTTTTTGTGGAGTTACCCATTTCAGAGATATTCTTTGTTATTTGTGTGAGTTTTGCAATACTTAAACTTTTCTCAAATGGAAGATCGTTATTTACTTTTTCATCTCTTAGTCGTGCAAAGAGAATAGAATTTCAGAGCCTTCTTATAGCAACCAACTTAAAAGGATATAACAATCGCTTAAACCCTATTGTATTCCCACATTCCCCTTGCATCTACAAGCAAATATGCAATAAGATAATTTCTGCAAATGTTTATCATGAAGAAGATAAAGGAATAAGAGTTTTTAAAAATAGTTAGTAACTAGAGTAGAGAAAGTCATGTGAGTGCAACACATCAGATTATTTTAAATTTCAGTTTTCCTTCAGTTTTGCCAGTTGGTCAGCTTTCTCATTTCCTATTAGTCCACAATGAGCAAGGAGCCACTCCAGTTTTATACATTTTTTGAGTATTATTATAATAATATTGTAATTATGTTTTGTATTTCTTCTGTTTGCTTATTAAAGGAAACAGAATAATTTGTTCCTATTGATTGCATAACCGCTGATGAGTTGCTAAGTATGACTGGCTTTTGGCATTCTTTTGTTCTATATAAGAGCTGCCTAAGTGCAACATCTATAGCTAACAGTTCTTCATCAAAGTGTTTTGAAAGTGGTCCTGTGGAAACATACTGGCTAAAGAGCTTGCAGTGTACTCCTGCACCAGCATTTTCATCTTCATTAAGCAAGGAGCTATCTGTATATATGTGGATCCATTCATCTTGGAGATACAGTGTATGGATTGTTCCTAGGGCTGCTAATTTTAACTATTGTGGAGTACAATCTGCTTAAAAGTTAAGTTTTGTATGGTATATCTTGGTAGTTCAGTGGTGATCTGGGAGTTGTAGCTTTCAGGTTTAGCTTTGCTGAGTTCTTTTGGCCTTAGTGTCTCTATATGTTGCATGTAATCTCTCTGTGTTTTTAGATTTCTTTTGGTTGTTTCATATTTTGACTAGAAGTGATCATGAAATATGCAAGGCATAAAATTTTTCATTCTTATAATGCTTTTGCTGAAAGAAGCCTTTATCTTTCAACAATTTTAAGGCTGATAAATGTTTAATGTGCATTATAATATGTGTTTCAGGGACATATATCATGAAGATTGCTGAAGAACAACAATTGTTGATGGATGATCAGGTTGTACTGACACAGCAACTGTCCTTTAGTCCTTTTAAGGCAGCTTTAGAGAAAGAAATCAATGAGTGGGATGAGGCATTGCGTTTAGCAGAGAATGTGGTAGAACTATGGACTGAATGCCAGAAGTAAGTACACTGTGCAAATGATATATTATAATGTGAAGTTTTTTTATTATTGTTACATCCATAACATAGAAAACTGTTTTGCGCTCACCTTCACTTTAAACAACTGCAAAAACTGAAATGTTTTCAAGATCATTCGATCTCATCCTCAGCCATTGGGTGACTGAAGCTACCTTCCTCCTGCTCCCTCTCTCTGTTGCTATGATCCTGTTGCTATCTGACGTTAGGGGCACAGAGATTTAACACTTCATTCAATGAAGTGATTTCAAAATTTATTACTTTATTACTGTTTTTGATTGTGTATATTTTTACTTTCTCCACAACGTATAGTAAGCAGAGGAAATATTGTATTCCACCCAAAAATTGTTAGCTAATGCTGGATTTCTGACAATGAAGTCATTAATCCTCTTGCTCTCCAATATTTTTTCACAAAGAGAGCAATAGCAGTAATAGTAACCGTTTTTTAGAGAGCACCATATTTTTATGTTTTGGCGGTCACATCGCTCTCTCACAACCCCCAGAATGTCTGGAGGACCACACCTGTCGTTGGTTTACGGGTCTCACCGACCTGATCGGGAGAATTATCAAAATAAATTCACCGACCATATCCTCTGATTACCAATCAGAGGAGGTATTACATGCCATGACAGGTCAGCATGTTGGGGTTAAGATTTTATAAATCTTATATTCTAAGAAATATATGTATATTTCTTCATTTTATTAAGGTAGTGTCATGGATGGAGGCTGCCTCAGAGCCGCCCCTGGGTAACCCCAATAATATTTTACAAAAATTTCTGTGTATTATGTCTAGCTTCCCAACTTTTTTCATGGCCCCATATTTCAGTTGCATATAGCTTCCTTGCTTCTACCATATAATTCTAGCTACATAATTTTCATTTCTGGTATTTTCATGCTGCAATTATCATGGAGTTTACTGTGAAAACTCTTTAGTGTGTTACCTGTATCTGTATTATACATATAGTGATTCCCCCCCCTCTCTCTCTCTTTCTGTGAAAGGTAAGAAAGTAAATAAGGATATAGTATAAATAAGTAAGGAACATGACAAAGTTGCCAGCAACATTTAATAAACTTTAGTAGCATTGACACAAGTCCAGTTGACAATTTTTTTCTTTAATTGGTTTTTACCTCTTCTATGTCTTTTTCCATCTAGAGGGGATAACTATTTTTGACATCAATAAGAAATGATCTGATCCAGTGTCTTTCCCTCAGTATACTCTGGTGTCTCTCCCTAAACTAGATAGCTTGTTGTTTGTCAACACATAATTGATGATAGTTTTTGTTCCCCTAGCACTCCAAGTGTTCCACCTCTCGTATGAAATTTACTTTCTGATGTAGTGTGTACCATTTCCTTTTTCTGTTCTCCATGGCTGATTAAAAGCAATTGAGAACTGAAAGACAAAACCACTGTTCAACAGCAAACACCAGATACCGAAAATGTTTACGTTTATTCCTTGTTTGTTGCTACGACATTGTCACACCAAAAGCCAAACACTCAGGTTGGGGCTTTATCAAAAGAGATAAGGAAAATATGCCTTGAGTTTCTCTTCAAATGTACAAATAAGTGACTCAAACCTCATGATAAGAGACATATTAACTCGATGATTTGGTTTACCACCCAAAAATTTGATGTTGAGATTTCACCAGAAATATTTTGAGGCCCCCTGAATCCAGAAAAAGCATTTTTAGAAAAAGGTTTCTGTGTGTGTGTGTGTGTGTGTGTGTGTGTGTGTGTGTGTGTGTGTGTGTGTGTGTGTGTGTGTGTGTCTGTGAACTGAAAAACAAAAAGTAGGTTAAAAACCAAATTTGGTATTTAAGTATAATATTTTTCAAGGAAAACATTGAAAATACCTCCACCCTAAACTAACCTTTACATGAAAAACTTTTCAAAAATTTTGATTTTCTCGAAAATGGTTCTAATAATTTTGATTAAAATGCCACAGGTTTAACATATTCTTCCGGCAAATGAAATGTGTATTTTGAATTTTCTGGCTATAGCCCACATAGTCCTGTTTACTCTTGACTTGGCAAACTGTAAGAGATACACCAAATCTTACTATACAAAAAATGATGTAGGTATGCATGTATGTATGTGCATTCATGCATACATGTGTATGTGCATATCTACGTATGTAGGTAATGCTCTGGAGTCAACAATGAAGTCATTCTCCTTCTTGCTTCCCAGTACTTAGTACTTATATCTTGATAATTTTGTAAAGCTGCACAGTTTTGTAGATGCTCTTGGTGCTGTTTTTATTAATAACAAATGTGATGGTGATGAGCTTTTCACTCTTTCATTATCTCGGGTCGTGGTACTGGATGGAATGAACATACACTCAGGTTTAACTTTAGTGAAACATTTTATTTGCATCTTCTTGTTCACAGTATTTAAATTGTATTACAGTAGAAAGTCTTTTGTTTCTGTGGATCGACTTCCCTAGCTTCGCCGAAATTTAATGCCTGAAAATTTAGCAATATTTCGCTAAAACTGTTTTCTATCACTTTACACTTCGTCTATTTTACGTCCTTTTATTTACTCGCACACTTCGTATTAACTAACTCATTAAAGTTAGCTAATGTCTCACTTATTTTACACAAATTAACGGTCTTTAAACACTTAGTAAATTTACTTTCACTATTTTATGACGGACACACATAAAAATACGTCCATCTACGCCAAACACTTAGACGCTAATGACTAGACAATTGGCAATGCATTACACTTCTTTTTGTGTACATCCGCGTATGCGTTCATCAAATAGTTTCCACACTGTTAGGGAAGCGATCCTTAGTCATTCTCCCTTCGCTTTCAATATTGAACACATATAATTCTTTTATTTATACATATATATTAAAATTAAATATGGAAATATTTATGACGTCTTTAAACAAACTTAATTGTTTGTAACAATGAATGATAGTAACACGTTTTCGTCATTTAACCAACTCATACCAACATCAAAAACAAATTACACTCTTAACAAATATTCACATAAACGATTTTCTTTTGGGGTCTTTTAATATTCTGTCTCACTCTCTATCCATTTCTATATCTGGAGAGCACAATGCACAATTTGGAGAAGACCATATACCAATTCTATGGAGATGTTTTCCTGGGCAATCATGTCCTGTAGAAAGCCTAATCTTGGCAACAGCAGATTTACATGGCAATTCTGCAATTACAGAGGGATTTTCCAGATGTATTTTCATATGTTGGTTACCAATTTTTTCAGTTAGTCTAGATTTTTAATTACCATTACTTCTTTTCTTTATAATTCTTTTAATTGATTCACATGAAAAGGCTTTTATTCTTTCTGTTTAATTTTACATCCTTTTTTTGCTAACACATCAGCCTTTTCATTCCCCTGAATTCCACAATGTGCTGGAATCCATTGCAAAACTACACATTTTCCAAGTTTTTTAATGGTTTGGGTTATATTTTGTATTTCTAGAATTGTATCCATCTTTGGATAGGATGTTGATGCTACAACCTGAATTGCTGCTTTGGAATCTGAAAAAATAACAATATTCTTGTACTGTTGCAGCCAAATAAGAATGTTTTGGAATGAAAGATAAATAGCTAAAACTTTACCATCAAAATTTTTAGTATTTTTTCCATCTTGTTGGTAGAAAAAGAAGAATTTGCACTTCCACCAGCTCTAGCTCCATGTTCATCTAAGAGGGATCCATCTCTATCCAGTTTACAGAAGGATAATTTGTGTGTATAGTTTCTAAAGCTTAGCCATGTCTGGAGGAGTTTTTCTTTTATTAATGAAATTATTTGAATTTAGATTATAGTCAATGCTGAAATTATCAATTGGATTGTTGCCATATATTATGTTCTCTTTATTTTTTGGTATTTCTACAAAAATGAAGATCTCATTAAAGCACGCAATTTATGTCCAAATGAACCTTTTTGTGGAATATACATATTTTGTTGTTTAACAATGTTGTCAATAGCCAGTATCACATCAGCATTGCCAGCATGGCGGAATTTCGTCCCACAGGAGTTATAGGAGTTATTTTACACACTAGTAAATCTATGGACATGGAGCTGTCGTTATTAAGCACACTTAAAAACCATCGGTCTAGACCAGATTTGAACTTGCAAACTTGGAATCAGTAAGCCAGCATCTAAACAACCTTTTTTTTTTTTTTTTTTTTTTTTGGAGTGAACCATTTTGGAGATATTCCTTGTTATTTGTCTGACCTTTGGAGTACTTAAACTTTCATCAAATGGAAGCTTGTTATTTATTTCTTTATATTCTAGCTGTGCAAAGAGAATGGAATCTCAAAGCTTTAAAAGATTTGACTATCGCTCAAAGTGTGCTGTATTCCCATATTCCCCTTGCACCTACAAGGAAATAAGCAATAAAATAATTTCTGCAAATGTTCATCTCAACTAACATGAAGAAGATAGAAGAATAAGAGTTTGTAAGAATGGTTAGTACAAAACTTGAGAAAGTCATGTAAGGGCAACACATCAGATTTATTTTTTCCCAAATGCTCAATTCTATTGATGTGGAGATTATAATAGTTTTATATTATGGCCAAGTTGTGGTTTTCTATCCAAAACTGGTGTGACATAGCAGACTTTTCTGTTTGTTTCAGTTTTATGTTTCTCTTGTGTTTCTTTAGTGTGATTTCCAAATTTCTTTTTGTCTTTCTTACATAGCTTTTCTCACAATTCTCACTGCTATCTGATACATTCTGGATTTTAAAGTATTCAGGATTGTATCTTTAGTGACTTGCTTAGCAGGTTCTTCAAACTGAATTTATTTTGTGTCTAAAATATATATAAGTAAACAAAATACCCTCAAAATACCCCTTTTCATTGCAGGACTTGGATGTACCTAGAACCTATTTTCACAAGTGCAGATATTAACAGACAACTTCCTGCTGAAAGTAAGAAGTACGGAACAATGGAAAGAAATTGGAGGAGAATAATGAAAAATGCTCATGACAATCCTGGGGCAAGTATTAACCTTATAAAAGAAAAACAAAGCTGGTATGTGCTTATGGTATATAATAAAAAATTCTATTTGTAATATACTCTTCTGATATTCTGTTATAAGAAAAATTGAAACTTTATAACCATGTCTTAAGTTATACTTTCTTCACAACTTACCTAGTTAGAGAAAGCACTTTGTGTGTGACAGAAAAGGGAGGTGGACAGGGGTAGGTGGAGGGAGAGAGAGAGCAATGAAGGGGGTGAACAAGAGAGGGGGCAAGGGGTAATGGAGTGGGAGAGGACTTTATTTAAGTTTAACACCCTTTAATGTGGTAGGTCATATCAGATGATGAATGAAATGATGCTCAAATGAATGTGGGTTTTGTAGAGGTTAAAGTTACTCAACATTTGTCTTCTCAGGACAAGGGAAAGCCCCAGAAAAAAAACCTTATTCAGATAACTCACCCTGAGATTCGAACTCAAGACCTCTTGAATGTGAGGCAGACATGCTACCACCACAGCACAGAGGCAGGCCAAGAGGAGGTTGTAGAGGGAGTGAGACAAGAAGGGAGAGAGGAGTGAAGTGGAAGAGAGGAAGAAAGAGATGGAGTGAGAGAGGGAGGAAGAGGGAGAGAGGGCATTTGAGGGGAAGAGATAGAGAGATCAAGGATGGGCGGAGATAGAATGGATGAATAGAGAAACAGCAAGAGAGATAGAGAGAGAATGTAAATTAAATTATTTTTTAATATAGGTATTTAAATATAGTGGTAGTAATCAAATGTTCTGGAGGTTTTGATTTGTCACCATTTGTTTGCGGGCTTCCTAATAATATTCTGCAATTTGGAATGATATCCCAACTATTTTCTGAAGATTGGAGCAGGACATCAGATGGTCCTTGTTCATTACTGTATTCTTGTTTTTGCATACTATGCAGTGTGGAGGGTCTAATAGTTTAATTTTAAAAAGTTGTGCCGCCAAGCAATTGTGGCCAGTTTCAAGACAAAATGATGCTATTGCAATTGATCAGGTATTGTCTGGTATTATATTTGGTTCTAGTAATGTCTTCCAAATCTTCGTATCACATTGGAGTTTACTGAGATCAGCTATATGGATTTTTATTTTATTTTTGGTAGTTGTACTGATTTACAAGATAAACAATTGTTCTTACTTTGTTGGATGAGTGTACCTTTTTTTGAAAGCGTATCAGCCTTCTCATTTCCTTCTAAACCACAATGTGCTAGGATCCATTGTAAAACAATGTTTTTATTTAGAATTTTTAACAGCGTGATGTAATTTTTGGCTTCTATTATTCTATGGTCTTCAATGGTCTGGTTGTGTGCTAGTGTTATGCTCAGTGCCAAACAAGAAGGAGATTGACAGTTACTTACCACATGGTACAAAGCTCTAAATGAATGGGAGTGGATGGATGCATCATTGCAGTAGAAGAACTAGTTAGAGATAAGATGTTTCCATAGCAACGGTAAATGCTAAACCAGTGTTGTCGATATTTAACACGTAATTAGCAAGTGCCTGACCTACAATCCAGAAGTAACATAAACTATGTGTCTTATCTTCTGTTTTCCCTGCAATATATACAATGTCTCCCTCCATCTCCAGTTTGCAATGTTTGTTTCAGAGATTGCCTGTATGCTGACAAGTTTATTTGCATCATTCTATTTATGTGGTTATTTGCCTTGTATTTATATGTGTCTGAATCTGTGTATCTGTGTGTACATTGTGAACATTAGCAATTGTCTTACTCATTTAATGAATATTTAATTATGTCCAAAAATATTGACAAAGATAGCGTAGTCAAACAAAAAACTTTACGCACTTGGGAAGGGAATAAAATTGTGTTTGGTATGTATCCCAATTAAAGGATTATGCAGTGGATGGTGTTGCTGAAGAACATGTTTGCAAAATTGTTTGGTTTCCCCTTTTACTGGTGTAATTGGATTGAATTAATTTGGGCCGAAGTAAAAAGTTTCATTGTGTGAAACAACAAGGGTTTCACTGTGTCATCTTAATAAAGCTACATCAATAAGAAGCTGAAAACTGAAAAAGGGGTTACTGATACAAAGGGCATAAAAATGCAGCATGAGAAAATGGAGTTTTAGAAGCAAGTATAGAATAGTGTCATTTTCGGGGGTAATTCCAGCAACAACAGCAATGATACAAATGAGTCAGATATCAGCAGCATTTTCCCATTTCGCAGGTGCGTTTCTTTTGCTAACATAATTCTTTACAGTGATATTTACTTGCATGTTCTATCCTTTGCATGTAGGTTTACTATTTCACTATTGTCTTTGAATATGAATATAAATTATACCTGCTCCACATTCCAAACATATGCCAACCGTCTTCTTACACATAATGCTAACACACTCCCCACATGCTTGCCATAAGTGGCAATGTTGCTTCTCTTTCACCGTGAACTGCCAATCCCTTTCTTGTTTGGCACCAATAATAGAATGGCTGAGCTAGAGTCAGAAAGTATATCAAAGCATTTTGGAGAGAATTGATATGAAGAAACAATTGTTATAGAACTGTAAGTATTGCTTCTGTTTTACCATCATAATATGCTGTATATGTTCCAAGAGAAATGTAAAATGAGAAAACTTTACATGTTCTTCCAGATCCTGGTGCTGGTTCTCTATTCATTAGTAACCCATCTGTATAGATATGAAGCCATATTTGTTCTGGACACCTATTGTTGATTGTTTCTATTGCTATTTGTTTTTTTACTATTTGGCTTGAGGTTTTTTGTTGATATGTTCTGTAAGGTTTAATGAATAGTTGATATTACTATATTCGAGAGAAGATATTGGAATTACAAATTTTTGTACCATCTGTGGTATTTTGTATTTCTTTAATCTGTAATATTGCTTGGATGAAACCTGACTGAGTTTTCAGATGTCTATTTTGATTTATGTAACTATTCCAGTAGATCTGATATGGAAGTCTTCTTAGTTTTTCATATAACAGAATTCCTTTTTCTTCAATATCATAATACGAGTATATTGGTAGATTGTGGGTTAAGATTTGCATTGCCAGTATTGGTGTTGTTTGTGAGTAAGTAATCTCAAGGCTTGATTTTGTACTTTTTTCTATTTGTTCATTGGTTGGGAGATGTAATTAAAATTTCAGATCCATAGTGTAAAACTGGCTTTATGTAAGATTTATATGCTTGGTTTAGAGTTGATCTTGAGCAACCCCATTTTGTGGCAGTAAGTCTCTTCAAGAGTTTCAATCATTTTTTTGCTGATTCAGAAGTTTTTTCAGTATGAGTTTTCCAAGTTAATTTCTTGTCCAGGTAGATTTATCAATATTTGGCATTGTTTGCTCCTTGTATGGGTGTTAATATGTTAAATATTGTTAGTTGATTATTTTTTCAGGTGTGATTTGTACCATTAATTGTTACTTAAGGAGTGTGGTGGTTTTTTATCATGCATCTTTGTTTCAGGGTCATATTTAGTGGATGGCAGATAAAAATTGTGATGACATCCTCTCCACCTCTACTCTCTGTCTTTCTCTGACACACACCACACAATTCTAATTTGCAATTCATATGGGCAATTGAGCTACATTTTTTGTTTTAAATGACCAATATCACAACAACGATTATTTGTCCAGATGCCATTCTCTCACTCCCAAATAATAAGCACGGAAAATAGTTTCTCTTCTAAGGATAAACCCAAAAGATTTATCTCCTTCAGTTTCACTATGTTATTCATTTCCGCACTTTCATAGATTCAAATTTCCCACTATTAGCAGACACAACTGCATGCAATTTGCTGCTAGAAACACACATAAACAATAATAAACACTGTAACAAAATAACCATTCCAAACTGAAGTTTTGGCTTTAGTAAATTATGATATGAAGAGTAATTATATGCACTTATAATTGTTTAATAAAACTAGATGTAATTAAGTTTATAACATTAACATAACTGTCATTTTAATATAGAAAATGGCTACATTATATTAGAACCATAATGTTGGCTAACTGCCTAGTAGGTTCTGCTAAACAAGAGGGAGGGAAATGCTCTTAGCAAGGAAAATAAGGAAAACTTGCACGAGAACGCAGCGCAATTGCGCAGTAAGAATCACATGTGTTGGCCTCGTCGTTATGCTGCCTTAACTTACTGTACTCTTAAATGAAAGCTTTGTACTGCTCCCTGCCACCCCTCACCTAAAAGTTACATTTGCCAGTCGCAAAATTGGGTTTATGCATCTCTACAGCTTGTTGACTGAATGTGCTGCATTTAGTAAAGAGGGCATGGAAAAATTAAACAAGCAAATTCATATAGAAGAAACTTCTTTCTTATATGCATGTCTATAGAGGTAAATGCACATTCACATTCAGCAAAGAATTAGTGGGTATGCAGTTGCAAGTATGCAATCTCCCAGGAACTGCCACTAGGAGGGCTAATGTCTTTTCAATTAAATTCTGGATTCTGCCAAAATTAACTTTATTTAAATTAAGATAATATAAATTCACAAATCATCATACTTTTTAAATGTATTCTTGAAGTTAATATCTGAAACTATTCAGGATATTGTCATGACAAAGTTTTCTTTTGTAACTATTTCTCACACAGATTTCAGTGGTATCACTTTTAGGATAAGTGTCGGTTTTCCTTTGATGTACTTGTATTTATATCCATGGATCCATAAATTGTATGTTGTTTCTTTTCTGCACTATCACTATCAGATTGTTAGGTATTTCTTGTTATAATTTTGGATTACCAAAATTTTTCTGAAATTTACATCATACACTCATCTATTTGCACAAAGGCTTCTACATCCACTCTCTTTGACATCAGTATGACAACTGTCCTGAAGAAAGATTGTTTGTTATGGAGCTTAGCTATAATTGTCTTATATTTGTCTTTTTTTCATAATTTTCATTTATAATTGATGTTGTTCATGTTCCATTGTACCATATAGTTTCAGATTCAACAATAAAGTTTATAAAATTAAAATAAAGCATTTATATAACAGAAAATTAACATATTTTTGTTGAATGCAAAAAATATAACAAATAACAGCATGAAAATATTACTTCTACACAAATGACTAATATTGAGTAGACCAGTATTGAAACATTAATTTCTGCCACAGGGGTTAGACAGTTACCTTCATGAATTGGGTTAAATTCAATTAAATATGCTGATTTAGATTGAAGAAAATATCTTAGTGCAGAAAATTTATATTTTGTTTTAAGACGGAGGGGAAGAAATGGTAGAGGGGTAGTTAGTAAGAGATTTCTTTTTTCCATTAAGTTCAGCGTCTATGGTGTTATATAATATATTGCTGAATAAATTTTGTGTTACAGATTTGTCTTCTTGCTTTGAATTTCTTGATTCTTTTGCCAATATAAAGAAAATGGAAGAAGCTTTAAAGAAAATAATTACTTATCAGCTTTATTTATTTTTACAGGTGATGGATTTTTGCCCTGATGAAGCTTTATATGAAAGTATTAAAGAGTGTAATTCATATTTAGAGGAAGTGCAGAAAGGTCTTGCTGAATATCTTGAGATTAAAAGAAGAGGCTTTCCTCGTCTATTCTTTCTCAGTGATGATGAACTTCTTGAAATACTTGCCCAAGCTAAGAATCCATTGGCAGTTCAACCTCACTTACATAAATGCTTTGAAAATGTAACAAAGGTATGAGTGACATGAACTATGTAACAGATCATATTGATTTAAAAAGATTTTCTTCAGTGTATGTTACATTTATTCTGCCATCAAATATAACATACAAACATTTGAGAGGTAGAACTGGAACTTAAAAATTCAATGCCACAGCTGCGATTTGAACCACAGACCCTCTGCTTACTAGGTGGGTACTCTAACCATTAAGCAACTGTGACAACCTGCCAGAATAACATTGAATTCTCAAACCAGTTCATATTTTTCCCAGTAAACCACAAAGGTAGTCTCACATCAGAGACAATTACCACAATGGTGACTTACTATTGCAAGTACTTTTTGTCCTGGGATTAAATAACCTTCAGATGGTAATTATTATTAATTTATGCCAACAAACTTACTGTTGGTGTTTTTAAACACACAAACCCTGTGTGGGCAATGTTTGTGAGGTAGAACTGGAACTTACCATCTGAAGGTTATTTAATCCCAGGACATAAAGTATTTGCAATAGTAAGTCACCATTGGGGTAATTGTCTCTGATGTGAGACTGCCTTTGTGGTTTACTGGGAAAAATACGAACTGGTTTAAGAATTCAATGTCATTCTGGCAGGTTGTCACAGTAGCTTAATGGTTAGAGCACCTGCCTTAGTAAGTGGAGGGTATGTGGCTCAAATCCCAGCTATTGCATTGAATTTTTAAGTTCCAGTTCTACCTCTCAAACGTTGCCCACACATGGTTTGTGTTTTTAGAAACACCAACAGTAAGTTTGTTGGCATAAATTAATAATAATACAAAAATTTTCTTTTAATGGCCCCAAGATAAAATTTGCAGGGAATTAAATCAGGGGACTGAGAGAGCTTTGAAAGAGAAACTTTACAAAACAAATTCACACACTTTGAACTTAAAACTATTGTTTTTCAAGAAATTGCTGCCATTTCTCAGAAGGAATTGCAAAGTATAGGAAATGGACAATTTCCTAAGCAGGTGCCAGAAATGCTTGACAGTGAAGGGAGCACCAACTTCTCATTGTTTGATACACATGAGCAATTTACTTTTTCTTTTAAGTGTTTAGTTATGTGTGTAAGAAATAATTCACATGACAACCTGTACTGTATAGCTACTTAAAGTGGGCCTTCTGACACTCACACCACCAATGGAGCAACCAGCCTCACTGGACAGCTGCAAAATTGTTATGTCAAGAATTGCTCTCCCGATAGACAACATAGCTTTGCACGAACCTTTAGAATAAGAAAATAATGAAGCTATTAACAGTGAAGCAACAAGAACCTAAAGTAAAAAAAAATTAGAAACTAAAAGCTTCACTAATCTTAGTAATATTGCAAATCCTTTGGTGCTGACAAGTTTCGAGTTGACTCCAACTCATTCTCATAGCTATACAAACAAAATAGTTACCATAGCTACTGATGCTCATTTTTAATCACCAATCTCTGAAAACAAAAACCTATAAATACAGTCTATTGGAGGGATTTCAAAATTCATAACATGGTTTCTGTTTTTTAAACTAAATATCTTTTCCCAAACCATTAAATCCATAGGTTCACTTAATTGTTTTAATAATTTCATGGATTAATTTCATGATTAAATGACCAAAAATGATCTGCCACAGCTGATTTATCAGTTTGTTTATATTTAATATTTCTAAAATGCTCTTTTATTCTGGTTACTAAATGGCATTTAGTTTTACTAATATAAACCTTATCACAATTCAAACAGCTATATTTATAAATGCCAGGTATTTTTGTAATTTGGAATTTTATCTTTTTTTGGAAAAATTTAGTAAATTTTGTATATTAAATTTATTTTGAGAGACCAAATTTATTCCATATTCTTTAAAAACTGTTGTAATTTTTTATTGGCCCATGGATGGTAAGTAAACTTTTTAAAAACATAATTATCTTTTTTTTATGTTAGAAACCTCTGTAACAGACTTTTGATTCTTAAATTTTTCTGTCTTTTTATGTATAAAATCTGTATTAAAACCATTAATTACTGCAGTGTTAATGTGTTGATATTCTGTGTCAATAAACAAATTTTTAACACTGCCGTAATTAGTGGTTTTAATACAGATTTATCTGCGTCTTACATTTCTTTAACAATTTGAAAGTAGGATTTAATATCCTTTTGGACTCCCAACTAATATTCCACTACTTATCTGTCTATTTTTGGATAGTAGATTTAGTAAAAATGCAGTAAAATTAAAGTATTTAACTTGATTGTTTGTTAGATTTGCTTCTTGAATGAAAAATATGTTATTATCAAATACAATTTTATTGAGCTCTATTATTTTTGCTTGTGTGAGACCACCTACGTTCCATTGAAGAATTCTGATGTTAGATCTTTTATTAATGTAATGTTTTCATTCTCAAGAAGTAGTGCCCACCCGGAGATCCAAACGGGGGACTATTTTAACTCCGGCATATTTTACCCCTCGAGTCATAATTTATATCGGAGAGAATTAGCAGTAATAGTAACCGCATTTTAGAGAGCACCATACTTTTACATTTTGGCGGTTCGACTCCCATTCAATACATGGAACAAGAAAAATTTTACACATATACTAAAGACTCAGGAGAGCTTTCTTTCGAAAATTCAAGACGTTAAGAAGAATGTACACCTTCTTAATTCAAAGGAATTTAAACAGAATTGGCATATATTCTTCACCACTCTGTCTTCTATGTGATCTGCAAGAGGAAATGGATCGAGACCACCTTCAAATATGCCCAGCCACTTCTAGTGCCCCATCCATTAGTGAAAAATATTGGAGAGCAAGAGGATTAATGACTTCATTGTCAGAAATCCAGCATTGGCTAACAACAACAACATTAATTCAAAGGAAAACTTCATATATAAAGTCAATCCAATACAAACATTAGACATCACAGTCATATTATTTACACCTGACTGAAGAAGTTAAGAAAAGTGACACTCCAACTAGTTGAAGCTAAAATAGTCGTTCTTCGCTTCTTGATGTTTCACCGTTGATACTTAAATGTCGTTGGTGACGTGGTGTTGCCCTTTGATGTGTTTCGCTCCGGCTAGTCAGCTTGAGATCTCTTACTTTTATCTCGGGTTTGCGTAAGTGTGATGGACAACCCAAGAACAACTTTATATATTATTTATTTATTTTAAATATTTTCGGGAGCTATGCCGATTCTATATGTAGAGGAATCTCACTCACGTCCGCACAGCACAACCTCCCGTACTGGTCTCTGGTTGAGTAGTGACGCTTTCTAGCTTACCCACGCTAAGAAGACCGTTCTCTTCCAATTTGAATGTCATGACGTCATCCAAGAAAGCCTCGTATCCAAAATGCTATTTCCTTTTCCCGCAATTTAGAAATGTCCCTTTCTATTATAACATGTTCTTTTATGAATTTCGAATATATAATTACCTTTTTAGGATTAAACGATGTTTACTTTATATTTTATTAAATATATCGCGCGACTTTTAAGGTTGATAGACTTGACTTTCTAACGTGTATTTAAACTATGTAGTATGACGTCATGACTCGTTAATTTCAAACCAATAATGTGTTTATCCTACAAATTTAACGACTATTATTTACTCATATCTTGCTCACCTTACAACACTTCCTGCTCTATTATCTATTTATGTTATTACTTAACACTTATCGCAAATCTCATATCCGGCAATTAAATTAAAATGTGTCTTTCTCAAAAGCCCATTCGATCGGAAATCTAAATTTCGGTATCAAATGCCCCCATTTATGTTATTTTATTATTTTATAATAAAATAATGTAAATGTCTTGCCCGAAAGAAAAATTAAAAATTACTCCTGTATTTTGAATAATCGGCAACACTCCCATTATATACAATTTTCAATTACACTGTTTTTTTTTGAAATTGGTTATTAACACATTTTCTCATTAATCTTTTTAACATGACAAACAATTGTACACTTGACTAAACATTAATCCTTAAATACTAATTACAATATGTTATGGTTTCTTCTGTGAAGCTTTTATATAAAGGTTAAATTTCAAGAGTCTTTCTTTATACTTCCTTCTTTTAGTTCATGTTTGCTCACTTCGCTCTCACTATCACTTGCACTGTGATTTTTTTTACTTTTGTTATTGTAACACATATCTGTACTATATCCTTTAAGCACTAAAATGTACATATATTTATATAAATCCATTACACTCTTCAGACAAGTTCTTTCTTTGTCTTGCTGTGATAACTATCTATACATCTAAATATTTTAACAAATGTTTACAAAGTAAATATTCTGTTTTCTCTCTATGCGGAGACGAACAATTTAACAATCTTTCTGAAGCTGTTATTGTGAGCTCTATACAATATATTTTTAAGCTCTTGGTACTAGATAGCAATTCACATTCTGCATTTTTCATGAATATGTAAGTACCTGACCAATATATGGTTTTCAAGTAAGCTAACATTTAAATTTTATCTCAAAGCTGATTGGGCGCCAATAGACAAATGACACTTCCAATTTTTTTTTTTGTACATTAAATCAAGGTTCCAAGGCACCACACGGTTTCTTGTATGGTCGAAGAAGTTGTTTATGCCATCTTCCCAGACATTTTTCATTTTTAACATCTTTTAATTCATAGGTATGATAACCAAATTTTGATATAATTTCTGCAGGACCTTTATATAACAATTCCATCCTTTTGTTCCTACCTCGCAAGGCACTTGATAACTTATGGTCTTTAACTAGTACCCAGTCGCCTATCTTAGGTTCCCACTTATGTTTTCTACTCTTTTTCTTTAATTTTCGCTTCTCTGCCTTTTTCTTGATTCGTTCAAAAGCAATTTTCGCTCTTTCTTCTTCACTTAACTGAATGTCATTAATTTTCAGTATTTTTGGTACCCCGATTAATATTGGTTCTGGTTCAATTCCTAACATTAATTTTATTGGTGCAAACCCCGTAGTTACATTAATGGTGTGATTGATAATCTTTTCTATCAATGGACAATATTTCACCCAATCCTTGTGATTATGATGTGTAAGTACACGTAAATAAATTCCTATATCTCGGAGGACACGTTCTGTTGGATTCCCTGATGGAAAATATGAGGAACAATGATTTAGTTTTCTCGCGTCTGTCACCCTAATCTTCCATTGGCCTTATTTACAATACATAGGGGATTCACAAATTCTGAATTCGAAATTTCAATAACCTCATCTTCTAACATTGACTTTTTAACTGCATCTACCTCTTCTCTTATTGTACTAGGGATAGCTCTCGCTTTATGTGTAAAAGGTTTGATGGGTATCATCTCAAACGAATGAGTATAAATATTACATTTACCAGGTTTCTCAGAGAATACTTCTTTATTTCGGATTAATATTTCAAACAGTTTATCCCTCTGTTGTTCATTTAGTTGATCAGCCTGAGTTACTTTTTTTCTCAACAATTCTTCTAAGTCTTCACTACTCTCCCTATCATAGTACCTAGTTGCATCAGAAAACCTCAAATTGTCTATGAAATCATTTTTATCCCATTCTACATTTTCTTTATTATCGACACTGTACTCTTTGACATTTACTTCAGTTAATTCCATAGCTCCTACTTTAACATATTCTACAAAGAATGTATCCCCTTGGATTTCTTCTTCCTCTTTTTCTCGTACAATATTTTCTGAACTACTATCTTCCACAAAAGGCACTATAATGGTCTCATCTTCAACTTTCATTTCTAGAATCATGTTTTTAAAATTCACTACAGCTTCCCAGGCATAAAGACAATCACAACCTATTATAATATCTGTCACAAGTCTTCCTACAATCAGAAATAAAATTCCAAGTATTCTTCCATTTATTTCAATATTTATCATTGCTTGAAATTTTACTCTCTCTTTTCGTTTTCCCACAGCTAGCGAGCAATATATCCCATTAACTGGTAAAGACATTACTTTAAAACCACTACTTTGTAAATTATCATAAAAATTTTGTGAGCATACTGTGCTATTTGATCCTGTATCTATAATTGCATTGTATTGTTTTCCATTTACTCCAATTTTGATTTTAGGTGGATCTCCTACTTTTTCGTTTTCATCGATTCTATTTTTACATTCTCTTTTCTTTTGTATCATCATTTGCCTTCCAGGACTATTTATTTCCAAGTACTTATCACAATCATTACTAGGATACCCAGTTCTCACTGAAGGCGCGTTTGACCGGGTCTGGCGTTTCCCTGATTTTTATGTATTGCTCCTGTACTATTTCCCGAATTGTTACTTCTGTTTTCCTGCATTAAATCGGGGTTACTTCCTACCATGTTTTTGACCGTGTTAATGGCCTCAACCATTTCCGCATTTTCGGGGGAATTTCGTCCATTAGAATACCTTTCTTCCTGTCTTGGTGACCTTGGTCTAAACTCATTATCTCCGTTTGTCCAATACCCATCATTTGAATTTCTACTATGTCCAAAATAACGTCCCCGTCTACCTCGATCAAATCTATTTGTATTCATATAATTCACCCTTATATTTCTTCCCCTTTGATTACCATTTCTATTTTGGTGACGCCCTTCCTGGTTATATCTACCTTGATTTTCCCACCGGAATGATTCCATCCTTGGTACTGGTCCATTATATCTTTCCCTAATCTCACTTCTATTCTGATAATACTGTGCCCCTTGCCCGAAAGAATTTACAGTTTCTTTTTCTTCATATTTATTTCCAAATGCGTGTTTTGGCTTATTGACTTCTAAGGCTGATAATAATTCGATCATAGCTGCAATGCTATCGGGTCGGGCTATGATTAGGTAGTGTTGAAGCGTTTCCGGAAATGTGGAGTAACTATATTTATTAGATCTTTTTCATCTAAAGGAGGATCCAACATCTTCGATTTTCTCGCTATTCTCATAAAATAGTTTACCATCGATTCCTCCGATCTAGGATTAAACTTTCCATTGCTTAATTCGACTCTAATATTAGCCTGCCTACTAGCTCCCCAATATCTGGTTAAAAAGATGTTCCTAAAGGTCCTGTAATCATTATTGTTACCCATAGAAAGGCCTAGCCAATTAGCAGCATTATCCTTTAGGCATTTTCTTACTATCACCATCTTGTACTCCTCTGGTATACGTTTCACCGTGAAGTACTCTTGTAACCCTTCTAAAAAGGCTTTAGGATCATCTGAATCTTCATTTTCAAAAACTGGAGGTGTCATTTCATTTAAGACATGGTTAGGCCAATGTAAATTTGAATTGTCACCTATCCCTGAGCTATTTCCGAGATCAGAATGGGAATTACTGTTACCCCTATTTTGCATCGAAATGTCAGCTGATACACCTGGTATTGCCTCGTTTCTTGCAACTTCATTACTAAGATTGTTGTGATTACATGCATTTTCATTTAATTTCAAATTTTCTAAGGCCTCTTTTACCTGAGTAATTTCTGTTACTACCCCTTTTATTTGGTCTGTAACGTCCTCCAAATTTCTAGCCTGCCTTTCACTTTCTACATCAGATCTTTCCATTCTAACTTTACACCCCTGTAACTCTTCTCTAATTTCTTCCCTGTCTTTATCTAACCTTTGTACTACCTCTTCCCTTTGTTTGTCTAATTTATATGTTACTCTTTCCCTTTCTTTCTCTAATTTTTCACTCACTTGTTGACCTAATTTCTTTTCAGAATTCTTTACTTCTTGCCTTATTGTCTCTAATTCTCCCTTAACCTGTTCTCTATTTTCTTTGACTTCACTACTGACTTTATTAATTTCCTCCCTAACTTCTTCCCTAAAGGTTTCGAAAGCTCTCTTCTGATTTTCCAATTGCATTCCCAATTCCTGTTGTCCCTTCTCTAATTTCTGTCCTAACTCTTTACTATTTTCATCTATCTTTTGACTTAACTCTGTACTCATCTTTTTCATTATCTTTTGAAACATATTCTCTATTTCTGACATAATTGCTGGCCTTTCTGAATTACTACTAAACATTTCTGAACTACCTCTAGGTGTTTCTCTAACGTTCTGATCTTCTACTTCTTGGCATATTCTGCTACCAATTACATTCTGATTAAATTCTTCCATCCTAACTACACTTTTCTCAATTTCCGGACTCTCAAAACCTAGAAAATCGCTATCACTGTCTTCCATTTCTAAGCTATTTACATGTGTTTTTCTACTCACCAAAATTTTCACTTTTTTTTTTTTTTAACTGCACTTAAACTTGTTCACTACACGTTTCACAGATGTTCACACGCTGGGCACCTTCTTGTCTGCTGGCTCGATGCTGATCTGGTCGTCTTGGGGTTGGTCCATTCTTTCGACGCCACACGTTGGGATGCCATTTGAAGCTATATAAGTCGTTCTTCGCTTCTTGATGTTTCACCGTTGATACTTAAATGTCGTTGGTGACGTGGTGTTGCCCTTTGATGTGTTTCGCTCCGGCTAGTCAGCTTGAGATCTCTTACTTTTATCTCGGGTTTGCGTAAGTGTGATGGACAACCCAAGAACAACTTTATATATTATTTATTTATTTTAAATATTTTCGGGAGCTATGCCGATTCTATATGTAGAGGAATCTCACTCACGTCCGCACAGCACAACCTCCCGTACTGGTCTCTGGTTGAGTAGTGACG